>NW_004624807.1:7778746-7791030 GCF_000247695.1 Heterocephalus glaber
GTGTGTGTGTGTATGTGTGTGCATGCGTGCATGCATGTGTGTGTCTTCTTTGTAACTGGCTCATGAAATCCCAATGGTTGGGAACTGCCGAACCTCAACCACATGTAAAACTATATACTTCAGCCCAGATGCTCTCTCGCTGTTTGTCATGGACATTAATAAGCTCACTAGAAAAGGAAGGATAAAGGGAAGATTTTGACAGTTTTCTCTGCCACCAGTTTCTGTTTGATGCCTCAGTAGGACTGAAAGCCATGGCACAGAGGACTAAGTTGCCACAAGTTTGAATCCTGTGTGGATTCACAGTGGAATTACTGTGTGGCTTGGGGCAGGTCACTTAACCTGTCTGAGCTTCTGTTTCCTTGTCTATAACACAGAGCTCATCTTGCCTAAGCCAGGGAGCAGGGTGAGACTGACAGAAACATCCATGAAGCTTTCACCCTGAGCCGCACTGGCAGTGAGAACTACGTTCCTAGTGGTCGGGATGAGCGCCAGGCACACAGTTCGTCCTCCCAAGCCCGGCCACCCCACCGGCCTGGGGCAGGCCTGAGAGTGAGACTGAGGTCCTACTCCTCTTGGACCAGTGCCGTGCTAGCTTGCCTGATGGTCCACGGGGATCTCTAGACTATGACCCTCTAAGGTGCAGCTATAAGATGCAAACAAAGACAGAGTGTTTCCTGCAGTGCCCAACACAAAGGGACCTTGTCCTTCCAGGCACCCCTCAGCCTCTGTCCCGCCCCAACCTGATCTCTTCGTTGATGGCATCCAGCTGTTCCTGCAGCATCACTGCCAGAGTCTGGGCATCCGAGTGGCCGCTGGGGGAAACAACATCGACAGAGCCCACAAGACCACCTGGCTCATCCTCATCCACGTCAGAGATCTCAGGGTCGCTGTCGAAGGCAGTGGTGGCCTTGGGGGCCCGCATGCCAGGCAGTGGAGATGGCTCCCAGTCCTTGGCAGAGGAGGAGGGTAAAGAGGTAGCAATCAGACACCCAGACAGCTGAGGATCAAGAGCTCCCCACTGTGCCCAGCAGCACTGCATCTCCTAGGAGCCTGTTAAGACATGCAGACCGCTGATTCAAGATCCAATCCCCAGGTGATCTGTCTGCACAGTGAAGTCTGAGAACTACTCACTCAAGGAGTTAGCTAACAGTGGCTAAGAATAGGTTACTGCCTTGGTTTGAATCTCAGCTCCACCCAATATAGCTGTACAGCCATAGGAAAGCTGCTTAATCTCTCTGTGCCTCAGTTTCTTCATCTGTAAAACAGGGACAGCAATAGTGCCTATCCTGTAGGTAGTTGTGAGGCTTAAGGGAAGAAATGCAGGTACCCCTCCTAGCACAAGGACTTGGCACAAAACAGACACTATAAAAGGCTCCTGGTTTCTGTTTGTACAAACCCACAAAAGGTGACTAGATCCAGGGACCAAGGCAAGGCCAAGCCTGTCTTGGGTCTCCCAGAGTTCAAGTACATTAGAGGGAGATAGTGGCTTTTCCAAAATCATCCTATAAACTTCTTCCACAGACAAAGGTCCCAACGAAGAGAAAGCACAGCATGGGGCTGAGAAAGCCAGAGAAGTAGGGGAAGGAAAGGAAGCAGGCCAGGACTGAGAGGGGTGCTAACATGCAGTCTCTATGACCCAAGTCCCCAATTCTCCCTTAGGGTTCTGCTCTAGCTCCTGTCACCTACAGCCTGAGCTCCTGGGTACCTGCTGTGTCTTTATAACAGTATAGAGAAGGACTAAGGGAGGGACAAAAAGACTGCTCAGACTGGGGCTTCCTCAGGACCAAGAAGCCCCCACCCCAGCAGAGTAAGAGCTCCTCCTTTCTGTCTGACTCTTCCGGTGCCCCAGAGCATGCAGAGGACCTGGACGTGGACATGACTAACAATTAGGAGGCCAGGCAGGAATCAGACTTCTCCAGAAGATGGAAGTTAGCCTTTTTCTGCACTTTATCTTCCCTTACTCCCCCCAATCTTCCTAGGCCAAATCAGACAGAGTGAGGCCACAGCTGCTCCTCAGAAAACTCCAGGAGCCATCCCCAGAGCCAGGTAACCTGTCATCCCTCCCTTTCCCCCATATAAATCACAACTGTTGTTCCAGGAATCTTGCCAGTTGCCTCTCAAGCCCGCAGCCCCTCCCCAGCCAACAGAAACACACGCCCGCACACCCAGGCACACGCTCACACGCTTCAGTGGGGCCTTGGGGCCTGGCTGCCTTCCAGCCCCTACCTCCTGCCCACCAGGAGGCCAAGGCAAGGGGGCACAGCTGTTGCAGCTGACAATGGCCCCTGCCCCAGGGCTGCAGCTGTCATGCACACGGGGGTGGGCAGGGGAGGATTTGCACCACATGCCAGCCGTCTGTGTAACTGGAGCCAGGCACATGGCTGAATTGACCCCAAACTCCCTGGGGAGACCCCACACACTCACCCTCCACCCCTCACCTTGGCCGAGTCTTCCCTCAGGGCCGAGTAGCGGCGGTGCAGACCGGGGGGTGCATGGGCGGTGGAGCTCAAGGAGAACCGCATGTCCGCTGCACTGCCCAGGTGTGACCTTGAGAGGGTGGCAGGGAGAGGAAGGACAGGTCCTGAGGACCGAGAGACCCACCCGGCACCCACTGAGCCCCAAGAGTCAGGGGGCTTCTGCTCGGAGAAGAGGTCTTAACCGGACACACCGCTCTCATGCGTGTTTGTAGGGCTGCCACGTAAGCCCCCAATTAGACTTAGGCTCTGCCGCTCCAGGGTCAGAATCACCTAGGGGAGAAAGTTCTAGGGAGCAGCTTTCCATTTTGCATAAGGAGGATCTTCTCTTGGTTTATTATGCTTTTTAAAAGTTCTGCTCTTGGTCAGGTATTGAAGTGGAGGTTCTCTGGCCTTCTGCCAAGCATGGCGCAGGGGGCTCCGAGCACCAGAAGGGTCCAGGGAGGACCTGAAGGTCCTTTTAACTCTCTGGTCTTGGTTCCTTGGTCTCCCCCAGTGACTCTCTCCTTGGGTCCTCCAATAACCTAGACTGGGTTCCTAATCTAGCTAAAGTTCCACCCAGCATACCCTCCCCATCCTTAGGAAGCTTTGGGGGGCCCTCAATGCTGTATGAGAGGCACAGGACAGAGAAACCAGTTTGATTTTAGGGCTCCAGGAGCAGTCTGGAGAGTCCAGAAGCCTCCCCTGTGATGTTTCTCCCCTGTGCTTTCTCAGCTGGCAGCTAGGTGAGCCCCCTCTTTTCCACTGTAACTCAGCCCCAGTGCAGTGATGGGTCCGGTTATTGTACAGTCAAATCTAAGAATTCCCAACAAGTAGGGAAAGCATAGGGTGGAAAATGACTTGGAATATTCTAGGACAGGTCTTATTAAATGAAGGGTGGCCCTTCTGGTCACCTACAGGAAGGAAAAAGTAGAATCCCAGCTACAATTTTATGTCTCCGTTCCTTGCTTCTCTTTATACTCCTATACCGCTACAGTAATTCCTGATGAACTTGAAGATGACACTTAAGTTTCTACCACTCTACATCCCAGGTTTCTCCTCTCAAGCTCATTTTTTCCCTCATTCTCCACACATACCTATTTCCTCTAACCTTTCTTCATAGTAACTGGTCCAAACTTCCCTAATATAACACAAGCACTGACCGAAGAAAACCACCAAAGTTCTAACCTAAGAGACTTTGGTTGGGAGAGAAAACAGCCAGGAGCCCTGAACCTTCAGTGCCACTAACCACCATTCCGGTCCTTTCCATCTTCACCCTACCTCTCTGGCCTAAGAATTGAGGGCAGGCTTGAGGTCTGAGTTCAAGGCCAACTGCTTTACAAAATGTGGAGAAAAATCCAGAGATTCTCTAAGGCACGAGCAAAACTTTCATTCTCCATCTCTTGTACTGTTTTCAGGTAAAGGGATGCTGGAACTCTACAGGGACCATGGCATCCCAACTCCCAGCAGTAAGGAAAACTTTCCTGCCTCGGTTCAGTCTCTCTCACTGGAGTGAGCACTCTGTACAGTGGGCTTGGGGGCGTGGGAGGGCATACGACTTGGCAGACCCCTCGACCAGGGCATGCCCTTGTCAAAGGCACAAGAAACACAGCAGTGAGGAAGCAGTATCCTCTGCTTTCTTCCCTCTCAGCACCCTTAGAGGACAGGTGCTCCCTTCCTAACTGCCCAACTCTCTGAGCTTCAGTGTCCCACCCCGGACAGGAGGAGGACCTGGAGGTCCTGGTTGGTCTTTGATGGGGGAAGTCTCCTTCCTCAGGGTCCATGCAGGACCCCGCCCCACGCGCCTGCCTCTTGAGTTCCAGTACCTGGAGTGGACGCCATCCACAAACGGCCCCCCTCGACCCTTCAGCTGGTCCACCTCTTGACGTAGCTTCTCAATCTCTTCAGACAGGTGGCCCTGTGCCAGGCAGACCCAGGGTGGGGCAGGGGCCGGGAGGGGCAGAGAGGGGAGAGTGGGAATCAGAGAGCATCAGAGAGGACAGCAGAGTCGGGGAGCACCAGAAGAATTCACGGCAAAGGCCAAAGCCAGGCGCCCAGGCCAGGCCACACAGGGCACTGAGGAGAAGAGGCACCAACTGGGAAGGGAGCAGAAGGTCTGCAGAGGGGCTGGGTCAGGCAGGTTCTGTCTGGGTTAGGCCTCTGCTGGAATAGGCTGCTGACCCTCACGGACTGGCAGGCGGGGCCGGGCAGCAGAGCTCCCACACATGCTGAGGCAGGGCGATGGCAAATCCTCCCCAGTCGCTGGATCTTGCCTCACCAGGGTTTGAGGCCACTCCGAGTCCTTGGGCTGAGCCCTTCCCTGGCCCTATGCTGATGGTCTCAGAGTATTTTTTCACTCTGGGGAATGGCGTAGCTACTGTGTTGGGCTGCAGTGAAGCACGATGACGTAACTTATGTGCATGGCCTGACACAGGAGCAAACGAAGCGCTGGGTATCGGTATCGGAGCAGGTGCGTGAAGAGGCGCCTGCGTCCTCTCCTCACCACACCCGGGCCCTCCAGGCTGGGCGTCGGGGCCAGCGCTGGGTACCTTGTGGTGATGCTGCTCCTCGATCTGGCGCTGGGAGCTCTCCAGCTCCTGGATCAGGGTGTTCTAGGGGAGACCAGCTATGAGCCAAAGACCCCCACCCACAAGCTCACTGCTCTTCCCAGCTGGGAGCGCTCCCCAGGCAGGCCTGCTCTCCCAGCCCACTTCTGCAGGCCTCCCACCCCCTACTCCCTGGCTTCAGCTCCGCCCCTCCCCGCCTCTCCACCCCGCCCCTGACCAACCCCACTGACCTATCACATCCCAACTCCGCCCCTCCGGCCCCGCCCCGCCCACCACACCTTCTCCTCCAGGGCCGCCATGCGCTCTTTGAGATGCAGCTGCAGGCGCTCATTTGACTCGCTAAGCAGCCGGTCCACGGTGTCTGACAGCCGCTTGTTGTGGTCCTCATTCATCTTCTCCCGCTGGCGCACCTGTACAGCCGGCCCACCTTGCACCAAGCCACCTCAGAGCTTTGTCGCTGCCCTCCCTGGGACCCAGTCATTCCACTGGCCTCTGCCCTCATTGCCAGTGCCTTTCTGGTCCACAGGGAGGCCCTCTCCACATCTCCCGGCCACCTCCTACCCCTCACCCCACAGGCCTCCCTGCCCCTGTGTGGCTGTCTCCCTACCAGGCCCTTCCTCTGCTCACTCCACGCCCCAACAGACCATCCGGGGAGCCTGCCCCTGGGGCTGCTGGGAGAGGCCAGCCTGCTGCCCTCACCCTTGCCAGCTCCTGGTTCTTCTCCTCCAGCTGCCCTTCCAGCTGCCTCAGATGCTCCTCAATGTTTCCGTGTCGCTCTTCAGCCTAGGGACAGGGATGGCTAGAGATCTCTGTTCCTCTTGCCTCAGCCCCATACCCCACTGGCCCTGGTGCTGCGCAGTCTTGGGGATTCGGGCTGCAGGTTCCAAGCAACCCCAGCCTTCTTCTTTCTATCATCTTGGTGTGAACTGCAATTTCCCACTGCCTTTCCTCCCAAGCACCTGACCCCTGCCAGGTCCTCCACTTCTTTCCCATTCAAAGCTGGCAATAAAGACCATCAGTCATGTTTCCAGAGAAAGCTCCACTTGAAAGTAGAAACTACCACATATGACCTCTGTGCCTCCAGGTAGATGGAACTGCACTTGAGAGCATGGACTCAAGTCAGATAGCCTGGGTTCAAATCCTGGTCCCCTCTCGGACCTTGGCCAAGTCCCTGAACATCTATGTGCCTCAGTTTCCTCAACTATAAAATGGACAATAACACCACCTGTACGCACTGGACCATTGTTGGGACTGAAGGAAATAATCTTGGCAAACATTCAGAACACAATAAGCACTCAGCATACTAGATTTGCCATGGTCATCACCTTTGTACGAAGCCAGCCCAGGCAGAGCAATCTCTCTTGCCATTCGTGTACCTCCAGAGATGGAGACCCTACTGTTTCTGCTGACAGGATACTCTAGAATGTCACCCATCTCACAGTCAGGAAATCCAGCCTTAAAATTCTCCTGCTGTGACTCACTTGAATCTATTAATCACTTCAGCCTATCCCTTCTCGTCAGGTTCTGTTCCCACCCCACACATAACATCTTCTGCTGTAGTTTAAGCCTTGCCCTTAATTCCTAGGGCCAGAAAGATAGACCCCAGGCCAACTGCACCATCATGGAGATAAGGACACCTAGGTGTGGTTAGGGGTGACTTTTCCCAGTGGCAGAAGCAGACTTGGCCCTGGGTCTACTAAGGCACAGTCAGGCTTCGGGTTCCCTCCCAGAGCACCAAGCTGCCATGCTAGCACACTGGCCAGCCTCTCTCCTTCAGAGGCTCCAGGGCCAGGTGCTTCCTAAACACTGGATTCCTTCTCTTCCTGGTTACAGTTATAGTGATCCTCATTGCATTACAACCCACCCCACAAAGACTCTATCCAGCTGAAAAGACGCCTAAATTCTTTTTAACCCTCAGCGTGTCCATGCAGTTACCTAACTCCTCCAGAACCTACGTGTTTTCAGCCTGCACCCTCTTAGGATTATTCCATAAAGTTACCTCTTCATTAGGTAAAATGATATTCCCTTTTATTCATCCTAAAGCTGCAGCCTGCAAGCAACCAGGGGTGGCCTCTAGATCTAGAATGCTTCAGCTGTTAAAGAAAGATGTGCTCAACCCACAAATAACCCTCCGGGAATACACAGACTTGGTCATATTAATCATATATCTCTTCCCATTTCATCTTTCCAGAAATACAAATCCTAATCTTTCCACTCCAGCCCCAATGAAAAAGAAGTCTCAACTCTATTGGTGTCAATGATAATACAAATACTTTACATCAGTGTAGTCTCTTCTCCTTAAGATATTTTTACCCCTCCTTCCTGTGAGATTGGCACATCCCTGTGGGAAGAGGGCAGCGGGGATTGCTCTTCCCCCTGAAAGATGCTAGGTCGTGTGTTTCCTAGCATCACGCAGTGGGAAGCAGTTCTCTGGCTCGAGGCCCAGTGTGCCTCCTAAGGTGCCAGAAAGACAGACCCTGGCAAACACCAAGGCCAGCTGGGCTTCATAAGAGCTCGGGACTCGGGGACAGTGGCAGATCCCAGGCCCTGGTCCACTTGCCTTGGTGAGGGCTGCAATCCTCTGGGCCAGCTCAGCCTCCACCTCTGGCAGCGTCTCTGCCTTGCGCATTGTCTGCTGCAGCTTCTGCTCTGCCACCTCCAGCAGCTCCTGTAAGTGCCGGACCTTCTCCTCGCACTAGCAAGGCAGGGGTGGAGAAGTGATCTAGAGAGAGCACCAGGACTCCCCACCCTGCCCCAGCCTCAGCAGGGAATGGGTGACAGGTCAGAAGTAGCGAAGGACGAGCTTGATTCTTGACTTCTTTCCTGAGGGGACCTGCAGGACCTCAGGGGCTCCTGGGCCACCGAGAGGTGGTTCTGGCAAAATCACCGGGACCTCTGGTGGCAAGTGCAATCCCCGCCGCATCTGGAGGAGTTACCTGACGGTGCAGGGACTCCTTGTTGGCCAGCTCATTCTCCAGTCTGTCGTTCAGGTCATGGATGGATGTGGCCTCACGCTGAGCAGCCAGGTAGCGTTTCTCCAGTGTGGTGATTCGCTCCTCCATGTCCTCCTTCTGGGCCAGAGCCTGAGCGGGAGGAGAGGGGAGGAGAGAGAAGGTCACCACCTTTTCCTTGCCCCTCCTCCCTGCACCTCCCTTCCAAGTCATGGACAGGGTGTGATCTACACTCTCCCCTCTCAGTGCCTGTCTATGGCCCAACCATCCCATCACTCCTCCCACACTGGACCCACTGAGTTTTCAGTCTTATACTCTCAGCTCTTGTCTGGACCTCTGCCACACCCTCTTGAATGCCAAGGACCTGCATCCGGCAAGATGAGGGAACTGAGAGCAGGGGTGGACCTGACTTACCTCACGGAGGTCCCGCTGGTGCTTGCTGCTCAGCTCCTCTGACTTAATAAGGTCCCGGCGGGCTGTGCCCAGGTCCTCTTCAAGTTCTGCCACAGTTGCTGTCAGGGTGACCAGTCGCTCTCGGGCCTGGCTCAACTCAAAGTTTTGCTTCTCCAGGAGCTCCTGTAGCTCCTCTACCCGGCCCAGGTCCTCCTCCAGGGACAGGGAGCCATCAGTTAGTCATGGGGCCCAGGGTTCCCTCCCTGTGCCCCACCCCGGGAGGTGGCAGCCACAGCAGATCGCTGCTCTGCACCACTGGGGCACACATTGGGTCCACCTCCCTGCTCCCGGCCCCCAGGAGTTTATTCCTGACAAGGACCAAACACCCATGCTCTCCTGCGTATTTCTTGGGAAGCAACTTTCTACCTGTAGCTGCTATCTCACTCAGCCTCTTGCAACCCAGAAAGGACAAATTAGGGGCACAAAGACTCCAAGAGGGAAGGAACCTTGCCTGAGGCTGACATACAAAGGCAGACAACCCCTAACAATTCAGTGGGCGAGCATACCATATGTGCCTTGCACAAAATCAAAATCTATACATTTCTGGGCCAGGGATTTAGCTCAGAGGCACTGCACCTGACTTGCAAGCACAAGGTCGTGAGTTCGATTCCCAGTACCAAAAAAAAAAAAAAAACAAAATCTATACATTTCTTTGCAGATGGAGTGGAGAGAAGGAAAAAGAAGTGGGGATATTGCAGAGAGCCCCATATTTAATTCCAGCAGTGATTCTATTGGGCTCAGGCAGGCAAGGCCTCCCATTCCTGCCGTGGGGAATAGAGCACTCCTTTACCCACCTTCCATAGGCGTTTTGGTCCCAGCTCCATAGTCCCCTCCTCTTCTGCTGCTCCATCCCGAACCCCTGCCCCCTGCTGCAGGGCAGACACCTGTCAGGCACAGCACCCAGCACAGTGAGTCAAAAAGAACTTCCTACACATCCAGATCCTTCTTCAGCCCCTACTCCTGGAAAGGGGGGCCTGGCCCAAGCCTTGGTTACCAGTAACCAGCCACCGTGGGGACAAATCTGACGAGGAGCACAGCGAAGCTAGGGGTGAACCTTCCAGGCTTCCAGGAGCTGTGGTCTGCAGACTGGGTGTGGACAGGAAGCTTACCTGCTGGTGCGCACCTGCCAGCTGCTCCTCCAAGGTGGTAACTCGCTCCAGTGCTGCCCGGAGCCGCTCCCGTACCTGTCCAAGGTAAGGAGAGATGGAGGAAGGAAGGGGCTCCACTGAACTCAGGCTGGCTTGGTCTGCTGTCGGGTCTGAGGGGAAATGAGGGCCTCCCAAAGGCAGTTCCCAGGAGGGAACTGAGAAGGACATGAAGTTAGGCCAATGGAAGGAGGAAGCCAGTCCTGAAGCTAGAAGAGTTCTTCCTAAATACTTATGCTGAAAAGGGACACTGGAGGCTCCAGGGAGAGAGCAGGGCCGGGTGGTACCTTCTCGTCCAGGGCCTTGTGGTGCTCAAACAGCGACTTGAGGGCCTTCAGCACCTCCACCTCACTGGAGACCCCCGAAGGGGACTGGGCCTGGCGTTTCACCACGGTCATCCGCAGGGAGCGCTCGTGGCGGGACACCAGGCACTCCAGATGTTCCAGAAGCAGCTGGCAGGGAGCAGTGGAGGCCAGGAGGGACAGCTGTGAGTATGCACTTCAGGGGCTACAAGCAGGGCCCATCAGATCACCCAGTCGACATAAGTACAGCCACACCAGTGTGACAGTGCTGAAATCCTTCCACGTGGTAAGTCGCCGCCCCCAAACTAAACACCCACCCCAACTCCGCTGCCCTGCCCTCTCCTCCCGGACCCTGACCAGAATGACGGGAGAAAAGCCGAGCACTGGTGGTCACTGGTGGTGACAGAGGAAGTGAGGTCAGGATGGGGCCAAGGCTGTCCCTGGCCTGGCCTGGCCTGGCCCTCCTTCTATGATGGAGGTGTAGGCACACACACACACACACACACACACACACACACACCCAGGTCGTCCCCACTTACCCTTGTGTTGTTCCGCTCCGCTTTCAGCTCTGATATCTCTTCCTCCCGCTCTAGAAGCTGTTCCCGACACATGCTCAGCTCCCGGGTTAGGGTGGCAAATTCCTGAAAATCCCAGGGCCTCTCAGTGCTTGGGGATTTGTGCCCTGAGCAGTGTCCTGCATGCCCGAGTCCATGCGGGGCTCCTTTCACCCACCCCCGACTTCCACCTGGCCCTGGAGACTTCCAGACCATCGCACTGACTGCTGACGTGAGCTTCCCCGGGGTCCGTGGCTCTGAGGCCACTGTGCCGTCCAGTATGTCTCAGTCACCGAGTCTGCTCCACAGCCCTCCCTCTCCAGGCCCACTCAGCCTTTCCATGTCAGTGTCTTTTCCTTCAGAAACAGACGGAGGGCGGGCAAGGCTGGTTCCGGTTTGGCAGAGTGGGGTCCACACAGCAGCACACGGATGTTCGAGACGGAAGGGAAGGCTGTGCTGCAGCCTTCATCTGAGTGGGCCCCAGGAAGCTCCCTCCCACCCCTTCCCTGGGCTCTGCAAGCCGCAGGTGGCTGGCGAATAAGGAATAGAAGGACTGTCCCCACACACACTGGAGCAAGAGGGCCTGCGGAACCAGCTAGCATGTGGGTTTAGCTCTAGCTTCTTGGGAGCCCCCTCCTGATGCCACAGCACCAGCCCTGGCTTTACTGAGGATCTGCGCACCACGTATGTCTTCAGGGGGACCCACCATGCTGGTAGGCCCAGACCCTTTCAGAGACTTCCAAGCCACTGTCTTGGGCCAGCACCAGCACCTAGAGGTGAGAGGCCGGCCAGGCTCTTATCTATTAAACCGCCCTCACCAGACTCAGGGAAGGTTCTCAGTTACATGACCTGAACTCTGGGGACTGAACAGCTGTGGCCTTGCTCCGCATGTCAGGCTCCCTTGCACACCCTAAATTCATCACCAAAGGAAGAATTCCCAAAGCAGACCCCCTTCTCACTCCAGACCAGGCAGGAAGCATGAGCAAGCGAGACCCTCTGGCCTTCTTCCTTTATTACTGCCCTTCGACAAGGCCATGGCCAAGGGCAGCCAAGGGCCAGCATTCCACACCCTGGAAGCAGAGGCCTGGGCCTGAGCCCTCAGCTCACACACATGCATGCACAGTCACACTTTCACACGCTCACACACACGCACGTGAACTTGTCCGCAGAGACAGCACTCAGTGGCCTGCCCCCAGCCCTGTGCTGTGACAAGAGGGCTGTGATCCACTCTGCTCTCTTGCCTCAACCTCAGTAGCAGCTGGGTCTTCCCACCTCAGGACCCTGCGCCCCCGACTCTAACCCATCTGCCAGGAAGACCTCCCAGTTCACAGAGCTAGGCACACGTGTGGTGTGCCCAAAACACACGGTGAATGTTAAATTTTTAAAAAATTATTACAGTAAAAAACACATTGCCATTAATCCCCCCCCAAATCCTCCCCTCACTTCGAACATACTTATCCCATCGTTCTTGCTGCTTTCTGAAGCAGATCTGGAGTCCTCTTTCATGAGCATCTTATAAGATGTGATCAAAATTCAGTGAATGCTGCTGCTGAGTGGCATCCAACAGAAATGCAGTCTTATAAAAATATTACACTGTGCCCTCATCTACCTTATTCACCAGATCTGGCACTGTGGGACTTCCGGTTCTTCCCCAAAGTCAAAATGACCATAAGAGGTAAATGTTTTGATTTGCAACTATAGACACAAAAGAGGACTGCAGAACTGCTTCAGAAAGTGGCAAGAACAATGGGATAAGTGTATTTAAAATTAGGGGAGGGCTGGGGATTTAGCTCAGTGGTTCCACCACCTGCCTTGCAAGCGCAAGGTCCTGAGTTTGATCCACAATACCAAAAAAAAAA
>NW_004624807.1:7791130-7840821 GCF_000247695.1 Heterocephalus glaber
CCTGCCTCACAAGCACAAGGTCCTGAGTTCGATCCCCAGTACCAAAAAAAAAAAAAAAATGAGGGGAATTAATGTGTCTTTTTCTGTAATAATTTTTTTAAATAATTAAACATTTACTGTATTTTTCAGTCATACCTTGCATTTCCTACCCTGGTTTTCAAAGTTCTGTCTCATAGCTCCTTTCTACCCTAAGTCTCTGCCCACCTGGGTCACTTGTCTGTCTCCAAGCACCAACAAGCCTTTGCACGCCATAGCTTTGCCAGGTGGCCTCCCTCTCCCTGCAGAGTCCAACCCTCTCTGCCACCTGAATGAAGCAGATTCCTTCCAAAGCCCATCACCAAGAGCCCAGCCTCCTGGGGACCTTCCTGGACTCCCCAGTGGAAGCCTCCCTCCCTCCCTTGAAAACCATTCAGGCCAGGCATGGTAGTGTATGCCTGTAATCCCAGAACTTGGGAGGCTGAGGCAGGAGGATTTGGGGGCAAGTCTGAGGCCAGCCTGGGCTACACAGTGAGTTCAAGGCCAGCCTGCACTACATAGCAAGACCGTGTCTCAAAAAAAACCTCATTCAGCACCAGCTTGGGAGTCCACCACTCAACCCCAAATATGTATGAGTTCCAGGTCCTCACCGGGTCACCAAGGATACAATGACAAGATACAAACCCTGCCTTTGTGAAGCTTCCAGTCAGAAATCAGGAAGGCCTGGGATCACATTTCAGCTCAGCCTCTGCCCTTCTTAGCTGTGTGACTTTGGACAACTTATCTGACCTCTCTGAACTGGTTCTCTGATCTGTGAGACAGACCTTTCTCCAGGAGTTGCTGTGAGGGTTAAATGATCCAAAGTACAGAAATCACTTAGCAGGAGCCAATCAAAAACAGCTATTTGTATCAGCGATGTGTTAACCACCCTTTGGGCCTCTCTTACTGTCTACATTCTCCTCTAGTCCTCTAGGTCCTGTGTCTCCTTTCCAGTGTCTGAGCTCCTTGGGGCAGGAACTGGCTCATTCATCCAGGGCAAGTTCAGGGCCTCCTTCCCAGAGAGGTAGGAGGGTAGGAGGGGCCCGCCCACCCCCACCCACCCCCGCCCAACCCACCTTGTCACCAGGGCTCCATATTCTCATGAGAAAGCCTCACAGGACTCTGTCTTCCTCACCCACCAGGCCCACGCCTGGTTCTTCTCCTCATACCCAGGCAGAGGTCTGGACTGAAGCTTGGGCTGCTCAGCTCCTGCGGCTGCCTCCCCAAGCCCAGCAGCTCGGGTGTGCTATGCAGGTGCCCCTCCTGGTTTTGATGCTCACCTTCCTCCTAGGTCCACGCAGTCACTATGAGCCCTGTGCTCAAAGACTGACGAACCCCACCCCTCCCTAGGCCTGACTAACCCGGGAAGATCCTGTTCGCTCTCCACCCTAGGTCCACGCATTTCACCTGGAATATCTACCAAAGGGCTACGTAGGAGGCAACCCAGAGCCCCAGGGCCAATATGGTAAAGTAGAAATATGCTAGGGTCGCAAAACGCAACTCTTTGGAGTTCCACTCCTGCTTTGACCACCTACCAACTGCACAGTCATGAGCAACTGAGCACTCTCCCCAAACTCTAGTTTCTTCATTTGTAAAACAAGATCATTGTGAGAATACTACCAACTTCATCGTTGTGAGATTTGGGAATCCATAGAGTGCTCAATCCATAGAAAATATGCAATAAATGGTGACCACATTATAGTGAGTGTCAGTGCTGTTAAGGATCAAGAAATGGGGTAAGATACCGTGCTTCTGCCTGTAATGTGACAGCTCTTGCTTTTCAAATGTGGAACAGGGAAGCTGGACTAGGAGATCTCTTCTCTCACCTCCACTTTCTGAGATTCCCCGCTACCTCATCCACCACCACCTCTAAGACTAGGGGCTTTGGCGAGAAGGCAGAACTGAGATTTCTTTGCAGTCTAGGGTGCCACCTACTGGCAGTCTGGCCTCACTGCAATTGGAAACTACAGCTGGGTTTCTCCCCGCATCAAAGCGCAAGCCCATCGTTTTTTGCCAAGTGAAGCCAATTCCTGGCGGAGGAGCCTGAGGGTGACAGGGAATGATTTATGTAGGAAGATGGAGCACACCTGCTCCTTGAATCCCAGTATTTATATGCAGATAGACGCAGATGAGCTGTGCGCCCAAGTGGCTGAGGGGAGGGGGCCGAGGGCGGTGCCTTACCTGGGGGAGGGCGGAGTTAAGGTGGCGCTGGAGCTGGTCCCGCTCGTGCAGGGCGTCCTGCAGCCGGCTCTGCGTGACTGCCAAGGTTTCCTGACTCTCACGAAGGGACTCCAGCAACTTCTCCCGCTCATCCAGCATGTTCACCATCAGCTGCTCAAAGTTGGCGTCAGCATCGGCGCCATGCGGGGGGCCCAACGGGTCCCCCTCGTTGATAGTGGGCATCACCTCACACATGGTGGGGGTGGGCAGGGCCTTCTCAGCGTCAGGGGACGGGGAGGGACTCACGGGGTTGGCAGCTGCAGGAGGACCCTGTGCATGGGTCTCAGAGTGGGCAGTGCCAGGAGAGTGGGCAGGTGGGCAGGGGCTTCTCCCATGCCATCAATTGTTCTTGCTCTGAAAGGAGCCTGGGGCCTGCAGTTCCCCGGTGGAACGGAGCCAGAAAGCCTGGCTTAACCTCTCGGGGCTGGGGCTGGGTGCCCTGTGTGCCCAAACCGGCGGACAGCATCGGAGCGCGGCCATGACAGACGAAGGGAGCAGGGCTGGGCCAGGGCTTATCTCAGACTGAGCACCGGAGCCTGGCAGAGTCCGGGCTGGGCCTAGCGACACCCATGGTTTCCGGAGGGCAGGTGGTGTGGTCTGTGGAAGAAGAGAGCGCCTTTGAGGACCCGCGGAGCAGACGGGAAGGGAGAAGGGCAGGGTGCGGTGGGGCGGAGGAGGCGACCCTGAGCCTGGGGAGGCGCGGGAGGGGTGGGCGCGGGCCCCTTCTCGGCTCGGCTCCTGGGCTCCGGCTCAGCTCAGCGCCCCGAGCAATCTGCACAGGCCCACTGCCCAGCCTCTGCCGCCGCCCCCAGCTGTCGGAAGTGCAGCCGCAGTGGCTCCCCCGCCCACGTGGCTCGCTGGCCAAATATAGAAATGATTCAGTCAGCGGTAGGGGAGCAGCCGGCTGGCTGCCCAGAGCCGTGTGGAGACTCGAGTGTGGCGGGGGAGGAAACAGGGTCTGGGCCGTCTCCCTACAGCCCTCACCTGCACTTGCACGCTCAAGCCGAGGCAAGAGCTGAGGGCGTTAAAGGGCTCAGTGGTTGGGGCTCCTGGGGGCCCATAGGAAAGAGGGGCGGAGCAGTTCCTGCCCTGACCACTGGCACAACAGGCCCTGGAGAGGCACAGGCTGGGCACTGGGGCAGGCAGGGAACCCTGGCCTGCTGCACTGCCCATAATTCAGGGAGGAGGCGCTGGCTGAAATCATTTCCCACTTTTGAAACCTGCCAAGGGGCCCAGACACAGGCCTGAGGACAGCAGCCTTTGGTTCCGGCTTCATAACTTCCACCTCTGTGCCGAACTGGGATGAAGGATGGAGGGGCACTCCGGGTGGGGCCACCTGTGCTCCCTCCACGTAACTATCCATTGCTGGAAGTAACATAGCCCTGCTGGAAGTCACCTGCTACCATGGTCAGCTTGTGCACAGCCTGGCTTTAGTGGTGCCCAGAGGAGAGCAAAGGCAAAGGAGGAAAGCAGCACTCAGCTGGGAACTTCTCTGCCCACAGTCGGCCTCCAAGGTCTGGGCCACCACTAGATGGTCACTAACCTCACCGGTTTTCCAAGGGAGCGTCTTCAGGTCTCCCTGTTGCTGGAGAGCTCTGAAGAGGTGCAGAGCCCCCAGCACAGTGGTGGGTACACTGGAGACCTCCACAAATGCTGCTTTCCTTCTTTCCTCTCCCTCTCCCTTTTCAAGACACACTGGAGCAGCCACCGTCCACCCGGGAGTGAGAACGGGCTGACTGGGAGGGTTAGAGTGGAGGTGGCATCAGGACCCAGTGCAAGGTGAGAAGCGGGAGAGTGGCAGGTGGGAGTCTGGTGGGGGAAGCAGAAGAGGCCTTGTCTCTTTCCTCAGGTCCTCCCTCAGGGTCGTGAAGGTCTAGGCAGAACAAGGGGAGTCAGAGGGAGGCAGGGAGGAATGTGAGGCCGGATCTGATGAAAGCTAAAGCACCAGCTGGAAGACTCCAGAGCTCACACCCACAGCCATTTGCAGAGGGGCTTAGCCTGAGCCAGCAAGTGTGCACATGTACACACACAAGGATGCAGAGCCAGGTACACAGAGACCTAGGGTGGACACGCATGCGCTCGTGCACACACACACACAGCCACACATGTGCCCCCAGACATAGACACTGGGCGCAAACTCCACCAGGGAAGAGCCCTCACCCTAGTTGGTGACCCACTGTGGAAGGCAGGGCCCCCCAAGAAGTTACCAAGGTGAAAGGCAGAACCCTGGCCTGCATCCTACCTTCCTCACCAGCACTGCTGCTGGGCCAGCCCACACTCAGCGCTCACCCACAGAGCAGCCTGTGGAGCTGCCATCTCACTCTGCTAATAGCGTGCTTCCTCATCTCCCATCATGGTGCCCAGGCCCTTTCACCCTGGATGCTCCAAACTC
Source organism: Heterocephalus glaber (assembly GCF_000247695.1). The sequence continues at coordinate 7,795,758 of NW_004624807.1, forward strand.
ATCAAGAGCTGCACCTACATTCTCTCTATTCCTCCACTCACTCACTCACTCATATCAAAAAGAAATGAAAGACCAAAGAGGAGACCAGGCCAGGAAGGGCTGTTGTGGCCGAGGCTGCCCTCCGGAGAAGATCCTGCACAGTGTGCTCAGCTCAGGAACCTGGGAATGGCTCAGCCCAGCAGATTCCCAGGCAGGCTGCAGTGCAAAGGAAAAACCCACAGCTGGGCCTTAGGAGATGGGGCTGCAGTTCTGCCAGAGACCAGCCAGATGACCTTGGACTTGTCACCACTACTAAAGCCTCTGCTGTGAGATGGAACCCACAACCTTTGCTTTGCCTGCCTTAGAGGGATGAGATTGTGGATGAGCAGAGCTCAGAAAAGTAGAATGCACCCCCACGGGGGCGGGGGGGGGGATATCCTTTCATGCGAGACCAGGCCGGTGGGTACAGTTTTGTTTTGTTTGGTACCAGGGATTGAACTCGGGACCTTGCACTTGCAAGGCTGATGGCGGACCCACTGAGCCAAATCCCCGGCCCTTGGTGCGTACAGTTTTTAAAGCTCCCAACAGTAAAGGGGCTGGGAAAGTTCTCAGGAGGGGAAAACAAGCTGCCCTCTGTGAGGTGCTGACCATGTGATCCTACTTGGCCTGCCTAAATCCTCCTGGTCATTTTGGCAATGGAGAAGCTGGCTTTGGTGCCACCGGGCCTTTCCCAGCCTGGTGCCTCCAAACCTGGTGCCAGGCAGTGAGTCTACTTCTGGCCAAGAGGCACGGGGAGCTGGCTGAAGATAAGCCCAGACAGGGATGCCAGACAGATACCCCTGAGATGACTGCCCGGGGCCTCCTGCCCTGCCTGCCCACTACACAAACCAGCGAACAGACAGGACCCCAGGGACAGCCACACAGGGACACCTGGCTCCCTCTGGCTCCCAGGCTGACTTTAAATAGCGCAATTATCATCTCAGCCTAGGAGAAGCCTCCTCAACTCCCTGCACAATTCTAAGTAACACCTCTAGGTCCTGATTCAGAGGTGAAAGCTGCCAGCTCCTCCCAAGCAAGCATTTGCAAGGGGCTTTGCCAGGAGAACTGTGAAAGAGCAGAAGAGGCGCAAGAGTGAGTGGGCATGACAGAGAGAGAGAGGGAGAGAGAGGGAGAGGGAGAGAGAGAGAGAGAGAGAGAGAGGGAGAGAGAGAGAGAGAGGGAGTGTAGGGAGGGGCCAGAGCAAAAGTGAGCCTCTGGCTTTCAAAACACAGAATGGAGAACTCAGAGGCATCTTTGGTTTCCCAGAGACACCCCCACCTTTTCCTAACAAACAGGAAGGACCTGCGCTTGGGTCTGATGCTCCAGCTGGTCTCACACACAGGCCCGGCTCCCCACTGTCCTACCAGATGGCAGGCCCCACCAATGGGAGCTAGCTCAGCAAGGCCGAGGCTGCAGGGCCAGGCTGCAGCGCTGGGAACTGCTCTCCAGTCTGAGTGGAGCAGAGGGAGCTGGGCAGAGGGAGCCTGAGGTGGGAACCCCTTCAGAGCTGAGGGGCAAAGGGTAGGGTCATCCCTTCAACGGCAGGAAGGGTGGGGCCTGGAGAAATGGGTAAGGTGCTCATCCGGGAAAGTAAGAATGATTCTGGTAGCTGCTAGCACTTACTAATACTTAGCACATGCCCAGGACTACACTGTCAGCTGACTTGTACTAACTGTGGATTCTAATCCTCAAGATTCCTCAGGCAGAGGATGTAATGCTTCTTCCCACTTCAAAGATGTGAGAACTGGTACTCCAAGATGTATAAACAACTAGTAAAAGTCTCACAGCTAGTAAAAGGAAGAAGCAGGATTTGCCTCAACTGCCTGGCTCCAAAGAGGTGGGGGTAGTAGAAGAGGAAGCATGGAGATGACATCATGTCTCCTCCACGGAACCAAAGCACCTGGGCCTAGCCCTTTCCATTCTCATCCGGGTGATGGCAGTCTGGGGACAGGTCGTCTTGGCCCACCCTCTACCTCTCCTCCTCAAGCCTGGGAAAGGCTTCTGCTGGGAGCCATCATGGACAGAGCAGCCACTTCTCCACTGACAGTGACTCCTCTCCCCGGCCCCATCCGCCACTCACCTGCCTCTCTCCCTCTGCCCCTGGCTGGCTCCATTCTAACACTCCACACCCAGGTGTGAGCTGCCTCCCTGCATCCCCCACATCCACCCCACATTCCCGCAGGCACTGCAGGGACAGACTTCCTTCCAGGCCACTGCTCCCAGCTTCCTACGGGTTTTCACACACTACCCTCAGGCGTACTGAAGTCCCCCTGCCTGTGCCCTGAGGCTGCCCACCTTTCCTCTCACTCTGAGGCTGCTTCTTTTCCTCCCTTGTCTAGCTCAGCACCCCAAGAACCCCAGCCTCCATCAAACTCCTCCAAAAGCCCCATTCAGCCACCTCGCCCAGCCCTGCTCACTCGCGTGCTCCAGGAGCCACTACTGCTCCCAGCCTTCTGCTCCTCACCTGGCCTGACCCCAGTCTCTCCTGCCTCTCTAGTGAACCTGGATCGCCCTTCTAAACTCGTCTCGAGTACCACTTCCACCACGGAGCCTCTTCAGATTTCCTCCAACCCGTACGATTTGCCCTTCATTGACTCAGTACAGCCCTTCCTTCACCTCTCTCTGGCACCCAGCTTACTTCCCATCACCTTATCTGCAGTAAGAACCACATCCTCCTTGGCTCTGGATGCTCTGACATGGCCCTAGCCTGAATGGAACTGAGTGCAGGCGTGTGACAGTGAGAGGGGTTTCTGGAAAGTCCATCCCTCGCCGACTTCAAAGCAGAACTCCAAAGCAGGAAAGCCTGGCTCCAGGCCTGGGCACAGGGTCATTTAACTTGCCCTCTGAAAGCTACATCTTCTGGGAAGCAGGCTGGGGGTCACTCCTGTCTTGAAAGGCAGATTCTGGCACAGACTTGTGGGTCTCCACACAGGCTCCTCCCCGGGAAGCCACTTAACCTCTCTGGGCCTCAGTTCCCCTCTGTGCAGTGGGGGTGATCACGGACCCCCCTCAGAGAGCTCGAAGAAGGATGAGCAGAGTCACCATCCATGTGTTGGGACAGGTGCCCAGTGGACACGCATGCTCTCTGCTAACTGACAGCAGCTGAGAGCTAAGCACACTCTCAAAGCCCTCTAGACTGGGCCCACTGTACGTGCAATAAGAAAATAAAAAATCCACCTAGCTACAGGAATCCATTCCCAGAGAATAAAGTCTTGGACAAGCTCTAGAGTTTCTCCCTGCTGGCCACAAAGGTCTTCAGAAGCACTCAGTCCTCTGGGGCTCCTACAAGACCACCAGTGAGACTCAGCCTCTCCGGCCACAGGTGTGCACAGGTGGAAAATGAAGGCTGCAGCACACAACACACTCAGCAACCTCACAGGTTGTCATGAGGCTCAAAGGAGAGAACAGCAGACAAGAAACAGTTCTGAGAAGCAGCAAATACGGCCCAGGCACAGGTCGGCACCAGCTGCTGGCTCTGGGCCTCAGTTCCCCAATGCCAGGCCCTTTTTCAGAGGACACAGAAGCATGCATTGGCTTCCCTGAGGAGCTCCCGGGGACCTGACTCTGTGAAGCCCAACTCTCCAGCTGCCCCAGAGCCACAGGTCACCTCTTCTCAAGATTCAGCCTGGCCCTTGGGTGAGTGGACAATCTGCAGTCCAGCCTGGCCCCTCTGAGGGCCAGATGACAATCCCATGTGACAACACATCTGTCCCAGGCACACATAGCAGTATGGTCGCCCTGACTATCCCATCCCAAGAGGATTAATGTCAGATACTAGTGGGAAAGGGGGGCTACAAGCCTCTGTGCACCTCCAAAATAGTTCCTCTTCAGTTACACCTAAATTACAGCCATCACAGCTGCCTCTAAACTTCAGACCGAGATTACAAGCTTGGCTTTATGATGGAGTTCCTTGAGGGGCTGACTGGGTGGTGGAATGGGAGAAGGGTATGATAAGCTCCAAGGACTCTGATCCTCTCTTCTTTATTTAATCCCATCACCTCGATCCCATAAACTCCAAATCTGATTAAGGTTTCATTTGTATAAAAGGATTCCCAGTCTAAAAAGAGGTTAGAAAAACCTAGCATTCTGGGAGGCTGAGGTAGGAAGATCCCAAGTTTGACCCCACCCTGGGCTAATAGTGAGACCCTTAAAAGTGGAGGGGGAGGCCAGGGATTTAGCTCAGTGGTTTCGCCACCTGCTGTGCAAGCGCAAGGACCCGAGTTTGATCCCCGGTACCAAAAAAAAAAAAAAAAAGTGGAAGGGGGGAGGCTCTGCCACAGGCCTCGCAAGCACAAGGTCCCAAGTTCGATCCCTGGTACCAAAAAAAGGGGGGCGCCTAGGGATAGGAAGGATGGTGATGGGATATGGATGCAGGTCAGTGTGAAAGCCCTGGGTTCAATCCCCAGTCCTGGGAAAACAGAGAGAGATCCCTTGTCTGATTTAAGTACTTTTTACAGAAATGCTTAGTTTGTGACATTTTTTCTTTATTTTGGGAAGGCTACACAGGTGACACCAGGACCACTGATCATTTTCTACAATCCAGTGTCTTGTAGAGATCATATACTTACCCAGACCACCACTGAACCACTGAACCACTGAACACAACAAGCAGCTTTTACTAAACTTACTGAGTGCAGCAACCCAAGCCATCTTCTGCTGATTAATTAACTAACATACATGTCCTCAAATAATATTTGGCAAAGAAGAAACAAAGTAGTGTGGTATATTTGGAGAATAAAAATCTTTCAAAACCAAATGTCCATGTGGGTCAAATATTAAACAGGGTCCTTCAGTGATTAAAAAAAACTGCTTAAAAGTCGCTGCATTAGTAGATCAGCCACAAGACTGGGGAGCTGTTGTGTAGGAGAAAATAGTACTGACCACGATGCAGCCAGGTGCCAGGGCATAAAAGGGCTAGAGTGCAGAACTGGCCCAAGAAATGTCAGTATCACAAAAAGTGTGCATGCGTATGTGGTCACAAGACTGTGTGTGTATTTGTGAAAAAGAGAATGTGAGGGGGGTCATGTATATTCATGTGATACAGCACACAAGTGTGCAGTCGTGAGAATACATGATGCATGTGTGTGGTCATGGAAGAGGGACAGAGAATGTGTGTGGTGGTGCAAACAGTCCTAAGAGTGTGTGTGAAGGTGAGTAGGTGTGTACAGATGAGAAAACTGTGTTGGTGGGTGCGTGTTGGTAATCCTGTGTCAGGGCTCACGACTGCATATGATTGTGGTCATGAAATCATGTGTGCTCCCAAGAGCACAGGAGGTCCATGTTCCAGGTGCTGTACCCCAGACGGGGCCAAAACGTGCAAGCACTCCAGAGCTGACCTGGTGTGAGCAGAGATCATGGAACTGAGCCCAGCATACTCTTTTGATCACACACACACACACACACACACACACACACACACACACACACACACATCCTACCAGAGATGCACTACAGGATCTCCCAGGCCCAGGACTCCTTGTCCATGAGAAACAGCTGGAGTCACCCCTGCACCTCCCATAGTTCCTACTCTCAAGGAATAGCACACACCAAGTCCTGGGCCAGGCCTCCCTCTCCAGACCCCCCACGCTTAGCACTGTTCCTTTTAGCCAATCACAGGAGAGCTCTCTTCTGAAACTCTCAGCAGTGTTCCTTTAACCAATCACAGGAGAGCTCTCTTCTGGAGCAGCTGCCAAGGACCCCTCCATCCAGCAACCATCCCCAGCCAACCCCTGCCTGGGACTACAGAGTCCCTCGCCCGCCCACCCAGCACGGGGGTTCCCCTCACAACATCCTTCCCAGTTTAGTCTTTACTTGATTATCCCTCAGGAACAAGAGGACTCACTACTAAATGAGGAAAGTTTGGTCATTCTAAGGAAGTTTTTCAGATATGCATTTAATTTACAAGAATTTAATTCTTCTGGCTGAGCAAATGAAGCAACAAAAAAGCTATTTCATCTGATACTTAACTACAAAATCACATTGGACATACTCTTTTTAAATCACTGTACAATGATGATATATGCATTACATATTTATACAAAAAATGTACATAATATATACTAAATCTATACATTTATACTATTATTCAGGGTTAAAAACCTAAACCCATAGACCATGTTTTGTGAAGGATTGGGGGATTTTCACTTTATCTGCTACCTACAGAATCTGACTCCCCCATGAGGTATCCTGGGTCTCCGGAGGCTTCTCTGCTCCAGGTTAAATATTTCTAGTTGCAAGGAGGCCCTGCTTCATAGAACCCATGGGGCCAGAATCTCTTCAGTTCAATCCAACACTCACTCACTGAGTGATTTTCACCAATCCAATACTGTTACCGACACACAAGACATTCAAGAGATACAGCTCAACCCTTAGGAAGTTCACAGGTAACTTGAAGAAGCACAGATACACGTGTAGTTGTTGCAGAGCAATAAAGATAGCATGAGACCGAATCTTGAGTCTCCTGCCTGGGGGTCAGTACTAAGCACCTACTACTTGGTAGTAGGACTGATTGAATTAACTGATGGGAGTTTCTCCTCCAGCTCCCTCAGAATGAAGAGGCTCCAGGAAAGGCCTCTCAGCCTCCAAGGGAAAGGCAGGCAGCTGCCCTGTGCTAGCGCTGGCTTCTGAGGGGACAGAAGACACCTTCGAGAAGGCCCAGGTCTGCAGCACTCAAGCTCTGGCTAGCAGTCATGGGCGTACAGCCAGCAGCAGCCAGGCAAGGACAAGAGGGGAGTCCTCAGGGTGTGTTGGTCCTTAAGTCTCACAGCAGCCTCGCATGGAGCTCCTTGTCCTGCTGCTATTTCCCCTCAGTGACATTCTCAGTTCCCTCAGGCCCGTGCGAGGACAACAAACGCTGAGATCACCTAGAAGCAACCCCTCTTGGAGTACAGTACTCAGAGAGGCCGTGGTCCTGAGTCCTCAGCATAGCACCATGGCCCATCTGAGTCCTTTTTATCTTGCAGGCCACCCGAAGTGCCATGCTCCTGTGAGCCAACACAGTATGCCCTCCACAGCTAATTATAGGTCAGTGAGCTAGCAGGCCAAAGGGGGGACAGATGGCGACTTCATGCCTCCCTCTGACCCCACTCCTTCCTCTCCATTTCTCTCAGTCCCCTACCTGGGACCCAGGCTCTGAGGCAGCTTCCATTCCTTTAATCCTCCCTATTCCTCAACAACTCCTCCCCTTGGCACACCCCATCCGAAGCACACTCTTGCACGTGCGTGCGCGCACACACACACACACAACTCTACACTACTTGGTCACCACACCTTGTGCTCAACACAGTAGAGCCTAAGCCCCCAAGGAGAATATCCCTGGCATAAGAAAGCCCAGCTTGTTCTCCACATCTTGTGTGAAGGTTTTGTGTGTGTTTGGGGGGGGGGGTATTTATTTATTCGTGGGTTTGTGTTTTGTTTCTCAGCGCTGAAGATGGAATGAGACATGCTAGACAAGGTCACTACCACTGAGCTATACCCCCAGCGCTCCCCCATATCTTTAAAGCCCCCTTTGCACCCACTCCCTCTGAGTCTTTACCCCTGACTCATTGGCACCATAGCTTCACTACTCATCCTGTCCCAGCTCCAGCCCTGCTATTTTCAGATGATCAGAAAGGACCCACAGCAAATCCCTGATAACTCTTTCTAACTCTAAGGTTTCAGCAATCAGCTCAGAGGAGATCCAGGAGGCTGCCTGCCTGCCCTGCCCTGCCCTGCCCGGCCCCTCCAATCAATCCCCCCTTCACAACTCAGCAGCCAGACCTCATACACTCTGACATCTTGATGTGCTCAGCAGCACACACCCAAGCCCCACAGGATGAGGTCCCCTCCAGGCCCTGCCCCACACTCCTCCATCTTCCCAAGATGGTATCTCCCTCAGTGAGTGTCTAGTGCATTCTTGAGCCCCAGTAACCACTGTGCAAGCCATCCTCTCATTACTCTGAGCTATCACTTATCCCAGGAAGCCTCCTCAGGACACAATCAGTAAAGAACCAAGGGAAATCATTCAAACTGTCTTTTTGCTCAGGCAGCTTCCCTGGGACTACCTGACTAGTTAGTGGTAGAGACTTCATGGGCTGGAATGGAGTTAAAACTCTGTCTTTGGCTAATCCAATAGCAATGTAACTAACTTGTGCATAGGAGGGGAGAATGCTAACAGGGTGCCTATTATATGTGCCTACTGTGGGTATCTTCCAACTGTTCCACGACCCTAAATTGCCCGCAGAAGACCAAGCATGTAGTATGGTCTCTGGCACAGAGTGGGTACCCAATAAAGGTCGGCTGGATGCTGAACACAGTACTAAGTGAAACAGTCCTAACTACTCTGGAAACAGCTGCAGAACCCTGAAACAGAGCTCCTGGAGGGGCCCCTTCAGCTCACTCCGGGAGGGGATCTCCTTGCTACACAGAACCTCTTCCTAAACGACTTGCTCTCCTCATAGAGCTGAAGGGCAGCCTCAAGTCCCCTACCCCTCTAAGGAACACCACCAGCACATCTGTCTCAAAGGTGACATCAGCGTCTAGTGGCACTTGGTCCTGGATCACTCCTCCTTCTCAAAGAAAACCACCCACACCACGTTTCCAAGTCCTCCAGCCCGACCTCTCTCTCTACCCACCATCAAACCGTCAAGATCTATACCGGAGATGAGACTATCCCTACTGCGCGGCCAAAAGTCAGCTCCCTATTCCCAACCCCCAGTTCAGGAATCTCTATCCCAGCTGTCTTTTCCTGTTGTGCCCACCCTCATCCCCACCCCCACCAGGCCTCTGGTGGCCGCTCCTTCCACCCCACCGCCCTGGCACTGCGGAGATGGGGACATCTCTGGCACAGGCTGAGCCTGGCCGTTCCAGGAATGGAGAGTCGGCGGTAGCCAGTAACAAGGGTGTAATGAAGCAAGCGGGAAGGAGTAAGACACCTGGGAAGTACGCAGACCTCAACCTCGCAGAAGCGCTTGCCCAAAGGAGTAGAGTCGGCCCTCGGGTGAGCCGAGAGGCGCTTTTTCTGGAGGGGAAATGGGGGCGCAGTACACCCAGCTCCCACCAGCAGACGAGCCAGATCACCCCCTCCCGCGAAGCCGAAGGAGCTGAGAGCGAACTCTACACCTTCCCTGCAAATTGGACATCACCCCTCTTCTCATCCCCAAGGGCACAGGGCACCGCAAGGCTGACGAGGGGCAGGGAGGGGACAGTATCGAAACTCGCCATAAAGAGAGTAAAATGAGGCTGTTTCCCAAAGCAAGCTAGACAAGACCCTCCCCAAACTGCAGGGAGCTAGAGCTGGGAAAAAAGAGGCGTCTTTCCCCCGGCTCTGGGCGCTCACCTGCTTGCAACTGCGAAAGGTCCAGAAGCAGGCAGCTCTGCTCGGAGCCGCCCCCGACTCGAGCAGCGCGACACGTCTCGGAGAGTCGAACTCGAGCAGAGGTAGCTGCAACCTCCGCCGCCCCAGCGCCCTGCCTCGAAGCCCCGCCCCCTTTCGCCGCGGACACCCTAGCCCCGCCCCGATGGGCGGGGCCTGGTTCTCCTGAGGCCCCGCCCCGGGCGCTGGCACGTGACGCGAGCGCTGCTTTGCTGCTGTGCGCCATCTTGGTTCAGCCTCTGGAAATGACAGTGTCAGGGCTTTCTTTACCTGGCAAGTTGGGGTCAGGAATGCAGCACACACCCTGCCCCTAGTGTAACCACCTGTACCCTCAATTGGCCAGCTGCTTGTCACCTTTCTCATCTGCCCTCTCCCACCCATTTTTAACTGAAGAAACTTGAAACCGATACATTGGGTAGTATGCTCTTCAGGGAGTTCGTCACTCGCCTGCAAGCATCCAAGTTCTAAAACTGTTACTATAAAATGCGATGTTTGTCTATTATATATAGATAGGATGAAAACAGACTCTGATGCCAGAACTCCTGACAAATTTTATTTAAAATTCTCCTGAATTGCTCCCTTATCCTGTCCCCCTGTGGCTATTAATGCATCTTGCCCATCTGGTTTGTGAAGTTTCATCACGGTGCCTACTCAATCCTTTACAAATACCCAGTAAGCACTCTGGAAGTGTGAAGAACTTTTATACACACATAACGTTCACATATGCATGAAGATATATATATGTTCTCTATCAGCAGCAAAGGCTATAGTTGAGATCAATGACACACAGAACTGTTGACTATTTTTCCTCCAATATTTGGCTAGAATTCTGATTTACTTTGGTGGTAGGGCTAAAGCTAAATTTGCATTATTTTGTTTGACCCTCAAAATCATGATTCTGTTTAAAGTGAAAATTATTAAACAGTTTTTATCCTGACGTCCAGAAAGTTCCAACTCTTTTCCAGGTGGCCTGGAGTTACCAAAAGGAACTCATGCTAGAAAAGGAAACTCAGCCAAAGCATGAGAAGACTCAAGCCACGATAACACCGACAACACACTTTCCCAAATGTGCCATTAAGAGAACAGCAGAAGCAATATCCAACATCACAGCTAACATCACACCATGGATTATGACACAAAAACTCAGAAGCTGAATCAGAACACAGTTATTAAGCCCAGTTTATGAGGCACACATTCCACACTGACAACTTCCTCCTGCTCCAAGGCATCTTCTGTTCAGGGAACTAGGGTCTCCACTCTTCTTTCCTTCTGCCTCAAAGAGGCAACTTTTTATAGCAGAGATCTGTGAATTGCTTTTGGTCCTCAGGTTGTTTTTATTCCTTAACTGCCCAAATTCTGTTTTTCACTGACCCAGGCTCACTTTCTGTGTGAAGAGATTTAGCGCCACCCTCAATGTGGGGTAAGGCTAGTTGTCAGCAGCAGAAATAAGCAGATGTTTCCTAAGAATATTCTTTAAATAGCAGGGGATGGGGAGGATGGTAAGGAAAAAACAACATACTAATTTAGCAGTTTGGCTCACAATTCCTGCCCCCAACAAGGCTTTTATGTTTAAAGAATATTGTCTTACTGCCCAATTCCTGACAATATCCAGCTCCCTGATTTGAGCAGGGTGGGCCTGGGGCCGGTGTGAGCACAGAAAGGTTATCTGCTTAAACAGAACACTCACGGCCCTCCTCTTGGCACCCCAGGCTAGAGCAAGTCTTCTGCCAACATGTGGGCATCAGCATTTCTGCACAGACAAAAAGCCAGGCTCCTGCAGGCAGCAGAGGCAGCACAGTGCAGGGCAGGGCAGTCACTAAATCCCTCTGGTTCGAGGCTGGTTGGAACATGCCATGCATTTCTGAAACAACTTTTAGCATGACAAATGCCTTCCTGAAATAACTTTCTTGGTGTGTTTCACATTTTACTCAATAACATATAGTTAAATGATTCACTCATCATTCTTACATACTTTCTAGGCTGATCAGGACTTAGGTATGCCCTAATCAAACTTTTACTCACCTTTTTATTTTTTATTTTTTGGTTTATTACACTTTGTACACTCCCTTTCTCCACTATCTCCCATGAGAAAAATGGGACTGATCTTTTAAACTGTAGATAGCAAAAAAGCCCTGGGTTAGAACCTTAGCTCTGTATTTCCTGACTGTTACGGCCTTGGGTAAGTCATTAACTCGGCTTCTCAACCACAAAACGGAAATAACTTCACCTGCCTTGCCAGGCTGTGTGAATCAGAGATGCTACGTAAAGTTCCCAGTGCCCTACTAAGGACCCATCGCCATCACTGTCAGCCTTACGCAAAAGCAAAACAAAACTCTGAAATCCAAAACTGGCAAAATAGTTATGCAATAAATATCCAAAAATTATTTTTTAAAAAAGATACACAAGTCATTATTATAAGATTCTGAAAACCCTGTCCCCTGCTTTATTTCTGGAGAAGGGTAAAGGAAGAAGAGAAAATATTCACTTGAATTTGAAGAACAGCCACACTGGAAGCAACAGTAGCAACAATTTTAGGCCTTGGGGTGGTGCCTCTGATCCACATAAACTTCCTTGCTTGAAGATTTGAGATTCATTCTTTCCTAGAGCAAGATCATCCATTTTTCCACTGGTACAAAAGAATAAAGAAACAAACTCAATAGCACCAAACTAGATTTTAACACAGAACACAGGGCCAGGTTTGTCCTTTCAAATGCAAATTTTTACATTAAAATATGTTTATGAATAGTTGTTTTCCTCTTGACTGAACCCTTCTTCCTGTAATAGGAGCCCCAGGAATCCAAAGAGTGTGTGCATTACCAATCAGATATGTAATCCAGCTGCCCCTTGCAAACTGGAATCTGATTACTAATGGACTGGACTCAGGGCCCCCCGGGGAGGGAAGCAGTAACTATGCTCTCAGGGGGAACGGATACTGCGGATGCCACCAGTCAAAGAGTCGAATACTGTGCACTGGGTCCAGGATGACTTGCACACCCTGTTCACTGCGTAGGTTCCGCCCACCACGGACAGGAGAATCTTGGAACACAAGCCTCACTCGATGATGCCGCATGTCCGTACTCACATTAATTGTAAACTAGAAGGGAAAAGAAAACTTAGTGCCCAATTAACCATGGTTTCCTATGGCTCATTTCCCTAAAATGAGACAGTCTAGATATAATTTATACTGGCTAGAACAAAAGATTAATTTCTAAGTTAGAGCACCAACACCTTTGTAAAGACATAAAAACTAAGGATGATTTTATAAGGTCTTCTCAGCTTCATACATTTAAATTATACTAAAGAAAGCCTCACAGATGTATGGATAAATTAGGATATACACAGACTACCATCAAAGGCAATTTTCCTTTAAATTGAGTTAGAACTGAGAGATGACTTGGAGGGATTTTAATGAGATATTGTTGAACAAGTGAAGCAAGATCCATAAAAACATAAACCTGTTCCCACTTTTTATAAAATAAACCATAAAATCTCTATGTGTACATATGTAGGCTTATACAGAATTAGTATGAGGTATATGGAGTGTGAGCAGATAGCTGGTTCACTAATGTGACTTAGCCTGGAGGGTGGGAGAAGTGCCTTCATTAGGAATACCATGAGTGATATAATCTCAATTATATAAAATTATTTGGGAGAGGATTATACATGAACACATTAATAGGCACATTAAAAAAGTTTTCAGAAGGTTGGAGATTTAGCTTAGTGGTTCCGCCACCTGCCTCGCAAGCGCAAGATCCCGAGTTCAATCCCCAGTACCAAAAAAAAGTTTTCAGAAACTTATCTGCAGTTGTAAGACTGTGGAAGTCAAAGTCACCTCTGTTTTTCCAATACATTTATGTATTATTTAAATTCTTTACATAAGCATACATTCATTTTTCGGTACCGGGGATCAAACTCAGGACCTTGTGCTTGCCAGGCAGGCATGGTGCCTATGAGCCAAATCCATGGCCCCAAGCACACATTATTTATTTTACAATTTTAAAAGCTATTTTCGTTTTGAGGGTACACCATGTATCTCTGAACAGAAGCCTAAGACACAAAGAAGACAACATGAACTTTCCAGCTGTCAATCCAATTAAAATTTTTTAAAACATGGAAAGATAAGCCACAGGCACATACGTCATTTACTAATCTAATTCTTAGTCAAGCTCTGAGTAGTTAGAGCATCATACAAAAGTCAGAACTGATCAGCCTATATTTTAATATTCTGTTTATGACTATTCACATGCCTCAAGGTCCTGACATACAATGCCCGTGTGCTTGTATTTGTATTCATTGTTTTCCTTTCATAACAATGTTTCTCAGTCACTAATGATCACTGCACACACACAAAGACAGAAAAACATTTCCCTTCCTATAGAGAAGGAAACAGATGTAAAATATTCTCAGATATAACTTCTCTAATATACAAGTCTGATTTCAGACTATTTTATTATTCCTCAGATTTCTTCCTCAATGGTTAAATTTACAAATCTCTTTCAAACTCTAGGTATAGTAAGAGTCTATAGACGGCAAGCAATAACATCCTGAGTTTCCACTTACCAGGGTAAATATCATCCCCATGACAATTGGAGTAAAGATGAAATTGAGGGTAGTAACCTGCAGTAGGCAGCAGTCCTGGTCTGGGTTGGTATGAACATCTTTGTATTGAATGGGGGGCTGCAATTGCCCCACACACTTGCTCTTTAATCTAGGAGACTGAAGAAAACTAAGAATTAATCTAGTGGCCTAGAGGAAATACTTATGCCTCAAAGACTCCAATAATGAAAATCCAACACCTCAACTAAAGCTAATGAGTTACAATATTATCAATTGCCTCTTTATATACATACTGGTTTCTATGCAGAGCTCAGAGAAATCCTGCCCTTTGAAGGAAGGGACAAGTGAGGGAAAGCCAACTCGTGATGCATCTCATAGTGAACTACTAAGTAGAGAAGACAGGTGGGAAAAAAGAGGCTGCTGAGGCTGAGAAGTAAAGACAGGCAAAACAGACCCTCATTGCGGCCTGATACAAGTATAGACGGAACAAAACATGGACAAAAGGACATACTGTGGCTTCCCTGAAATGCCCCAGACACAAAACCATATAAGTTGTTTTCATTTATAAGCACATTCACTTTGAACAACAAAGACAAATTTAGACTAATGATTTCAGTACATTATTACAAGTGTTTCCCTTTTTCTTCTTAGAAGTCTTTGAATATATAAAAAGGTTAATAAAATAATGTACTAAATTCCTACATACATGCTATCATTGGACATTTTGCCATATTTAACTCTTTCACTCCTTCTCATTCTATCTATACATTTAACACATACACTTTGGGAAAAGAAGGGGTGCAAAGAATTCGGCATGAATGAAGACACATATAGGGCCGGGGATTTAGCTCAGTGGTTCCTCTGCCTGCCTCGCAGGCCAAGGTATCAAGTTCAATCCCTGGTAACAAAAAAAAAAAAAAAAAAAAGGAGCAGCCTTGGCAATACAAAGACACATATAACCACAATATCATTATCACAAATAAGAAAATCAACAAGTTTCAAATCATCTAATAACCACAGTATATTCAAATTTCTTCAGCTGCCCCCAAAATATTTTTTATAGAGGTCTTTGTTCTCTGATCCTAGATCCCCTCAGGGTTTACTCTGTGTATTGGGTTGTTACCTTTGTCTTTCAATACAAAATAGTTGGATATGAGGGCAATCTGGCTGCGACATCTGTCACCCCAATGACTGGGTTGATCTGGCTGATCTGGCTGGCTAGGGAGGTGTCCTCTTCCTCCTTTACTGCCTCATGTGTGTCCCTCCTGACGCAGTTCAGTGGAAGAGGACCACCTTCCCCGATGGAGGAGGACATTTCCTTGGTCAAGGTATCTGTGCTCCCCTGTTAAAACCTTCAAAACAAGCTCTCAATACAAGATAGTTCCTACTCCTTTTTCTTTTCATGGCATGAGTGGACCCCCCAAATTCCCAAGGACTACATTCTTAGAGCACCCATGAATTGTGAAAAACCATGAATTTCAGATATGGTGAGAAAAATGTCTATAAATGCCTATTTTTATATTTTAAACCCTAAATATGCTATGTCTCCTGCAGTTATGTAATTTAATTTAATAAAATACTGTATTAACAAAGCCTTAGAAGATGCAGGGCATTTTGGCAGCATCTAGAACTGAGTAACACTCTCAGATTGGCTACTTGCAAATCTCCCACCAAAAAAACAATTGCAGTGGGTATTTACAGTTTCTGCAAAATTGCGGGGGTTTCCATGAACAATTATTAGGTTCTAAGGAAAATTCCACAAAGACCAAGGCCGCCAACACTGAACCACAACTTAGTGAGAGTATACTCTATTATAGGTTCTGAAACATATTATTTGATGTTAGTAAGATCATTTCATGCCCAATGTCATAGCTTGAACATCTGTAAACCCTCAAAAACTCACGTTGAAATTTAATCTTCAATTTGGTGGTATTGAGAGGCAGGGCCTATAGGAGGCGATTAGGTCATGAGGCCTCTCCCTCCCTCATAGGCATTCAGGCCTCCTAAATGAGGATCCACACAGGGTTTGGCCCCTTTTTGCCTTCCAGCCTCTGCTATGTGAAGACAGTGTTCCTTTCCAATGAAGGATGAGACAACAGGGAGCAGAGAGACCAGGGCCTCACCAGGCACAGAACCTGCAGGTGCTTAATCCTGGACTTTCCCAGCTCCAGAACTGTGAGGAAATTAAATTCTGATCACCATGAGTTCAAGGCCACCCTGGGCTACATAGTGAGAATTCAAGTCCAGCCCAAACTACATAGTGAGACCCTGTGGTACTTTAGTATAGCATCACAACGTACTAACATAGCTGGTGAAATTCATAAGAACAAGATATTATCTAATTCCAATTTCTTGCTATTACATATATATTCTTCTATGTATATTTCCCTATTTTCTTTTTAAGGTGCAAGTTTTTATTCTTATAAACATTTATTTTTCCAATATTTCCCTATTTTCATCTACTTGATAAGAGACTAACGATAGTATCTTAAGTATATAATTCAGTTTCTGTCCATTCTCTTTTTATGTTTAACATCATCATTGTATGCTTAATGAATTTTGATGTTACTTTTTTAGTGCATAAAAGTCATGGCTAAAATATCACTTTTATTATTTTTTAAAATCAACATAAACATATTTTTTCCATTAAAGGGAAAAAAGAGGGGGGGGGTATTACCTGAAAGACAATGAGGGGATAAGAAAGACCACATACCTGTTTTTTGAACTTGAAGTTGAACTCCCACATTGGTTCCTGTCTGTTCCCAACAATCTTTCTGCACCAGAAAAGTAAGCACTGTAAGAAAGAAAACAAAATGAACTAAGGGGGAAAATATCAAAATACAATATAAAGTAGCAAAAAATAATCAGCAAAAAACTCTCTGTTTGAGAGCTCAAAAGCCAAACACAGTCCCAAGGCTGAGATTTTACTCCAGCACAGAGATCCCCAATTCGACACTGGTACAACAGGAAAAGACAATCCCAGGACTGCTCAGTAAGGAGAAGAGGGACGGGTATAAGTCAACCTCAGAGTTTATTGAGATCAACCCCTACCATTCTCATCTTTAAAGACAGAAACATGGTATCTAGACACTGGGGCATTTTCTGATTCAGTAGGCCACTGCTCTACATTAAAATAGAAGGGCAGCCAGTCGCTACCTGGCAAGATGGTATGGCCATAAGGCGAGCAAGGAGGGCTAGCCCTACCATAGCAGCAAGCCGCTCAGGACCTTCTGGGAGCAGACAGCCGGTATGGAATCCACAGAGCTGGGGTCAATCCAGTCTAGAGCAAGCCCCTCAATGAAAGTCAGGCTACAGCTAGGGTTAAGCACAAGAAGTGAAGTACCTCCCAGGGGACAAGGGGTGGGTCGTCCGCCGTGCCAGCTGTCCTGCCCTTCAGACATGCCCTGTACGTCCTGCTGTTCCATCAAAAATAATGGGCTTGGCTTTAAGGGGAAAATACTTCTGTTGCCATCACAACGGCTCCAGTGTCCCACACAAGCTATGCTACTGAAAAGAGAGAGAGGGGGAATCAAATACGAAAAGCTGGAGTCCAGGAACACGGGACAACTTCCTTTAGGCATGCTGGCAACTCCCTGAATGCCATGCACTTGTGGACATACTAATGGTGAGGCCATGCATGGGGTACCTGCCACTGCAGGTCCCACCCCCTCTTCAGAGGATCTCTAACAGGCAAAGAAGCAGCAGCCAGATGGCCTGGGTTTACTACCTGGATTAAGATCTTGGTTTTCATTTCACTTTGGCTTTGCGCTGTCTACTTTTTAAAAATGAATACACAGTGATAAGAATATGAAGATATGGGTATTTTAGAATTTAAGCAATAGCACTTGCACTGTGCACTGGAGCCGCTAAGATGTGTCAAGCATGAGGAGCTTGCCCAATGCTGCTCTGCTCCCAGCACTGATTCGCACCTGGCGTAGTTAACTTTGGGATGATCCCCACCCTCCCCATAGTTAGTCTGATACTATCAAAGGCTTCTGGGGGAGAGAGACTGCAAATGTGCGATGATACAAGGTCCACTCATATTACAGGCAGAAGCAGCTGCTGGGTGAAATCTTATTCTCACAGCTTGCTACTCTTGCCCCAAATTATCAGCATAATTTCAAACTGAGTTCAACCAATGTCCCCAATCACCTCAGTCTGCAACCCTAAGGGAAAACCTTAATTATTGTGAAATCAAAAGTATTCTTCTAATTCATATGTCTCACATACAATATAATCACCCTACCTAGAACTAACCTGGGGAAGAAGAATCATTATATAATGTCCATGACCATAAAGACAAAGTATAAGAGACTAAAAACTGCTATAGAACATCAGATTTTGGGTAGGAACAGAGTAATAAAAATTACCTACACTAGCATGCATGAGGCCTTGGGTTCAATTCCCATGTAGTAAAAAAAAAAATTACCTACAACTTCAAAAGATACTAAATTTAGACAATGATATTAAATGAATAAAAAGAGGGCTGAGAAATCAACTTGCCTATGTAATCATTATCTACTACACTAGTAAAGCTTGGCAAGCGACTTCACTAGAAATTTTATCACAAAGGAGAAAAGGAGAGAATGTATCAAAGTCAGTAGACCTAGTAGAATGCCACAAACTTGAATGTAATGTATGAATGTAAAACACTGGGCAGATCTTGAGATAAAAATAGCCTACAACACAGGTAAAGCCCTAAGGTCTATGAATGAGACAGAGTACCTTACAGTCTCTGAAACAATCTCCCACAGAGCCGGGCAGTAACCTGGCATTGGATACTTAAAAAGTGCTAAAGAAAGCTACATCAGGGCCGGGGATTTAGCTCAGTGGTTTCACCGCCTGCTGCTCGAGCTCAAGGACATGAGTTTGATCCCTGGTACCAAAAAAATAAAAAAGAAAGCTACATCAGAATCCTTTACAAAGGTCAAGAATAAAGAGGAATGCTGGGCATGGTGGTGCACGCCTGTAATCCCAGCACTTGGGAGGCTAAGGCAGGAGGATCTCTGTGAGTTTGAGGCCAGCCTGGGCTACAAAGTAAATTCAGGGCCAGCCTGGATGACATAGCACAATCCCATCTCAAAAAAAAAAAAAAAAAAGAAAAGAAAGGGGGGTGGGGTCCCAGATGTTGTTACATTACAAAGAAAAAAATGAGTTGCTCACATTATATATTTGAATCATGATTGAAGCACCTTTTAAAAAATGCAATATATATATCTACCTTTCTATTCATACTTGTCCTGGCCAAAACCATTAAAGTCATTATATCTAAAGTGATCCAATGTACAATGCATAGAAATAAATTAAGACAAGAATAATGAACATATCAAAAGCACAAGAAAGCTATAAGTAAAGGTAACACAAGCCGGCCCAGCACAGCAGGAATGTCTCAGAGAAATGCCGCCTCAGAGCCCTAAAGGTTTGTATCAGTCTCCTAGCAGCCGGGGACCTACCGTCCTCCCTAACAAAGCTGGACACAAGCCACAGTAACAGGCCCACCCTCGAGAGCCCATTAGTCAAACCCCAGCACTGACTCTTACTTACTTTGGAATTCTTTAATGTGGTGGGGGTGCTTTCTGGAATGGCTGGATTCGTGGAGATTCGAGCAGCAAATGGTTCGTACATATGATACAGAGATCGGATCACACGCGCGCGGAGACAGCGCAGCTTCTCCATGGACTCTGGTCGCAGGCGCAGAGGCAGCGAAGCACCCAATGTGTAGTGCCTGAAACACGACAAGTTACTCCTACCAATGCGCGAGCGCTCTCGCCTGCTCTGGGTCAGGGCCCGAGGACTCCCAGTCTCTGTGTGAGCCTACTGCACTGTTCCACTGGGCGGCAGAGAGCTTGTCCCATGCTCACACTCAATTAAACTACCGTCTCTTTATCTTCTCAGTGACTTTTGCTTCTCCACCCTGTCATCCTGCACTACACCTGTTTTAAAAATGTAAGTCCTATTTCACTCTGCAACGAGCAGGTCTCTGAACTGATATCAGTATAATGTACTTTAGTTGCTCAAAGAGAACCTGTCCTGTGGAAGAGCCACCAGGTTCTCCCGTCAAATATCTCAGAAGTTCTCTACACCCTGCTGCCTCAACATCCACTCCCCTAACAACCTCCCTGACAGTGTGCAATCTGAGCGACCCTTCTGCAGCCACACCAAAAGCCAGCCCTTCTGAGAATCCTACAACTCACTCACTCTTCCCCACAACTCTGCATGGGACAGCATAAGTACAAAAACAACATGATACTTCCAGATGACTCAGAGATCTAAGAAACAACTAACCCAGTAGGGAAAGATAAACATGCATCTGCAGCGTCTGGACATTCCAGCTACAATGAGCCTCTGAAGAAACAGCAAAATCAGGTCTTTCCCAGAGCTGAAGCAAACATTTTATGAAAAGTAATAGTGGGAAGAAGGCAGCAACCACAAGGAAGACAATTACCTTGATGAATTAAGACTATCAAATTTAAATTAGAGAGGTCTAGGAACCAAGAGCTGGGGTCACAGAGAAAGTCAAAAGAGGTTGCCATCCAGGGAATGGCTCCAAATCACAAACAGCTACACAGAAAATAAAGTGAGCTCTGTGGGCGCACCTTCGGTACAACCTGGTCCAAAAAGCAGCAGTGCAAGTGACAGTCCAGGCATTCTTACATATCAGGGAAAAATTCACAATGTCTTCAGGACGGATGTAGGAGGCCAGCAAGAGCCAAATATCCATGGGATACTCTTCTCCAGCCCCGTCCAGGTCTTCTGAAACCGAAAAAAGAATAACCATCGCTTATGCTCTACTCCAGACATATCTAATGATAGTCATTTCAGCTCTCCCAGGGCTTGCACAGTTAGAGAAAAGGTTTTAAATAGGTCCAGTGAAGCCCCTCCAGCTTATCACTCCCTGGTGATTTTACTGCTGAAAACGCCTGCCTCCTGTTGCCCATGTGAATAGGTTCTGTTCTTAAGGCCTTTTTCTAATAACTACTTATATAATATTTTAAAGTTTTCAAAGTGCCTTTGCATACATTATATCACTCAACTCTCATAGTTCTTCAACAGAAATAAGGAAAATATATTATGCCCAACTTCGTAATAAGAAAACAAAACCTTGCCACTCAGGCAAGGTAAACAGAATCCAAGTTTCTAACTCTAAATTCTAGCTTTGTATTATAAACCCTGCCTTTGATTGTTCTTGCAGTCCCATCCACCAAACATTCTCTTCCGTAAGTGTAAAGAATAAAACTGATTTTAGGATGGTATAAGGAAATTTCAAGTGCAAACTGTATTTTTAAAAAATGGATAAATTGGGCGTGGGGACACACACCAGCAATCCAAGCACTTGGGAGGCTGAGACAGGAGGATCACCAAGAGCTTAAAGCCAGCCTGGGCTACATAGTGAGTTCAAGGTCAGCCTGAACTGCATAGTGAGACCCTATCTCAAAAGCAAACCCCCCAATATTAAAAAAATATATTTAAAAAAATAAATAAAAACCAGATAAGTTACAGTGTATATTCATTACTTAACAACTGCCTGTAAAGTGTCTTTTCTTCTAGTTTCTCCTCGTTTCACTGCCAGGTGGCCTACAATCCTGGCAAAAAGCAGTCAATTACTCCTTGCCAAAGTATCCCCACTCCTTCTCCTTCAGACCTCATTAATGCTACTAACCTTGACCCTGAGATCTATTATACGGCTCAGGTTTGTGTAACATTACAGATTCCATCGGGCCAGGGATTTAGCTCAGTGGTTCCACTGCCTACCTCGAAAGCACAAGGTCCCAAGTTCGATCCCCAGCACCAAAAAAATTTTTTAAAAAACACAGATTCCATCAAGACAGCCGTATCTGGGCCCACCCTAACCCTAATCCTGAATTCAGATCTTATTTTAGAACTGTCCTAAAACCAGCTTTCCTCTAGCCTGGGCAAAAAGCCCCTACACATCACCTGCTTATTAACTCATGACTTCTTGACTCCTTGACTCCGTGACTGCTTCTTGCAGCTCCATGAGTCAGTCAGGTTCTTGTGTGAGTTTCTTCCTAACAGACACCAGCACATCTAAAACCCCATCTTCTTTCCTAGCTCCTACCCTTTATCATCTCCAATAACTATTCAAGGCTCAACATATTACCAAGGATCCACCCTCTCTCTCCCTCCATCTTCTCCCACTCTGAAAAAGAATGAAATGGCTATCAGAATTTCCTCTACTGAGACCTGTAACGACTTTCACAAAGCAGAGTACTATTCAACATTTTCTGTCTTTCAGGACAAAATTCAGTCATTACTGAAGAACTGTCAGTGTTTCAGACATAACTAAGAAATTTCAGCCAGGCATGGTGGTGAAAGTCTGTAATTCCAGCACTGTGAGAGGCTGAAGCAGGAAGATCAAAAGTTCAAGCCCCGTTTGGGTAACTCAGCACCTTAGCAAGACCTTGTCTCAAAATAAAACACTTTAAGGGCTGGGGATTTAGCTCAGTGGTTTCGCCGCCTGCTGCACAAGCCCAAGGACCCAAGTTCGATCACCAGTACCAAAAAATAAATAACTAAATAATAAAACATTTTAAAAAGGCTGGGAATGTAGCTCAGTGTAAAGACCCTGGGTTCAATCCCTACTAACACACACACGAAACTGATGGTAGGTGTTTTAGATGTGACAATGTTTTTAAACAGTAGTATTTACCTTTTGGAGGTACCTACTAAAATATTTACAGAGATCGTTTCAACATAATCTGAAATGTGTGAGAACAGGGGAGTAGTGCTTAAACATAAATGGTCATGGGTTGATAATTGTTGAAATTGGGTAGTGGCCACACGGAGTTCACTGTACTCCCCCTCTTCTTTGTACATTCTTCAGTAGAAAGAAGCTAAAAGGCAGGCACGGTGTGCACACGTGTAATCCCAGCTATCTGGGAAGCTGAGGCAAGAGGCTTGAGAGTCTGAGGCCAGCCTGGGCAACTTAGCAAGAACCTGTCTCAAAATGAAAAAAGGATGGGATTGTAGTTCAGTGGTAGAGCGTGCCCAGGTTCAATCCCCAGTAGCAGAGGGGTCGGGGACCTAAAAAAAGGTCAGTCTGACTAAAATGGAAGAACCTATTAGGGATAAAGTGAAGCAAGGAAGGAAAAGATGAATGAGGGTTAAGAGTCCATAAGCCACAAATCATGCATCTAATATGTGACTGGTATCTTAAATATGATATACAAAGAATCCTTACAACTCAATAACCTTTTTAAAAACAATTTAAACAAGACGGAAGTCATCACACAGACATTTCTCCAAAGAAAATATACAAATGGACAATTAAAACCCCTTGAATCTCCAGAACTGTGAGTTCTCTATTCTTTATGCAGGAAAATAAAAAATAAAAACAAAAAACAAATGCACAATTAAAAACTAAAAACTGTTAAGGGGCCAGGGATAAAGCTCAGTGGTTCCGCCGCCTGCCTTGCAAAGCGCAAGGTCCCGAGTTCGATCCCTGGTACCAAAAAAAAAAAAAAATATTTAGACATCAGGGAAATGCAAATCAAAAGTGCAATAAGATCCCACTTTCACATTCACTATAATTTAAAAAGTCAGGCCAGGCCAAGGATTTAAGTCAGTGGCAATGTGCCTGCCTCGCAAGCACAAGGTCCTGAGTTCGATCCCCAGTACCACACACACACACAAAAAGTCAGGCCAGGCATGGTGACACACACCTGTAATCCCAGCACTTGGGAAGCTGAGGCAGGAGGATCACAAGCTTGAGGCCAGCCTGGACTAAATAGTGAGTTCAAGGCCAGCTTGAATAACATAGTGAGACCCTGTCTCAAAAAAAAAAAGTCAGAAAATAACAAGTGTTCTGGGGATTTAGCTCAGTAGTCTACCACCTGCCTCACAAGCACCAGGTCCCAAGTTCAATCCCCGGTACCAGAAAAAATAAAATAAAATAAAATAACAAGTGTTGACAAGGATATGGAGAAACTGGAATCTTCATCATTGCTGGTAAAAATGCCAAATGGTACAGCCACTGTGGAAAACAGTTTGGCAGTTTCTCAAAAAATTAAACACAAGGGGCCAGGGATTTAGCTTAGTGGTTTCACCACCTGCTGCACAAGCGCAAGGACCCAAGTTCAATCCCCGGTAACAAAAAAAAAAAAAATTAAACACAAGTTACCATATGATCCAGCAATTTCACTTCTACCTTACAGAAAGGAAACTTATCCATGAAAGTTCACAGCAGTATTATTCATAACAATCAAATAAAAAGCAATACAAAGGAATGAATCATTGATATATACCACAATATTAATGAGTCTTTATGAAAACATTATGCTGAGCAAAAAAAAAACCAGACCCAAAAAAACCACACATTATATGATTCCATTTATATAACATGTCCAGAATAAGTATATCTACAAGGATAGATATTAGATTGGTGGTTGCTAAAGCTGGTAGAGGTAGGCCTTGGAAGGGTATGGAGTTTCTTTTTTGGGTAAAGGAAATGTTATAAATTTAGATTATGTTGATGGTTGCACAACTCTGTAAAACTACTGAATTATGCACTTTAGACTGCATTTTTAAGTCGGGTGTTATGCCACGTGCCAGTGATTCCAGCATTCAGGAGGCTGAGGCAAGAGGAATGCTGCGAGTCTGAGGCCAGCTTGGGCCTCGAGATCCTATCTCAAAAAACAACAACAAAAAAATGCATTTTTATCACAACGATTTTTCTTAAGTCTATGACTACAGTATTTTTGTGGAATGTGTCATAATGTGTCATATAAATCCCTATAGGATGGTGATGCTAAGAAGGAATTTTAAGTGAGAAGTTAAGAAAGAATGAAGTCTGAGGAATGCTGCTATCAAGTTGGCAATCCTGGATAAAAACTGGTACAATAGCAAAGTAAGGTGAGTTCATTAATTTATTGATTTCAATGTTTTAACAAATACAAGTATCTATTAACTGATTCTCACATGGAGAGGTGAAAGTTCTAATAGATCTGAGACCCCAAACACACATTTATTACTTCTCAACTTTCCCCTAAACCTAGCTGACCACCAGAACCACTGTCACCTGTACTGGTACTAGCTATTCTGGCTCCAACCCAAGACACTCTGATTCATTAAGTCTAGGGCAAAACACAGGAATCTGAATGACAGTTGGGCACATTATGTGCCATTAGTTTATTTTTCTCTGCTTCAAGTTTTTTTCACCATTAGGAGATAAATATCACATACTTTCCTGTTTTCTCCAATACCCATTAGACATAAAGCAAACATTAACTGCAGAGCCTTCAAAATCCCATAACATCTAACTGTATCTGAAATAAAACCAGTTACACTTAATCCATACATAGGGGAAAACCATTTGGCACATCTCTGTTTCCTTACATTTTCAGAAATCCAGAAAGGTCAGTTTTTGCCTGATAATGACACAATGTCAATAAATAGCTACTGCAATCCAGTTCACAGCTTCAGAAATCTATGACTCTTACCAATCTCCTTCCTTCTCAAATTTAGACAGAAGCAGAAAGGCCAGATGTATTAACAAGTATCACCCTACTGCCAAGCTCTTAGTTGAAAGCTAGATTTTCTCCAAACTCTGGTTCCCCATTGTTATCACCATTTGAATTTCCCCTAGTACTATGAGAAAATGACAGTTTCAATCAATCCCCATGACAGAACTAATAACCAATTGAGAATAAGCCCTGTACCTTTGTGTCTCTTGCTCTTCTTCTTTCTGGAGACGGTTCTCTCATGGATACTTTTCTCCTGAGCATCCATCTCATCACTACTATCAGTGATATCACTGGGCTCACCAGTCCCAGAAAGAGCTTCCTCTGCAGGAACCTGGGAGGCTTCCAAGCCACAAAGAGATTTTACTAGGAAAGAATAAGGGAACAATGAGATGGCGCATAGTCCCATCCAAAAATACAGCTTCGCCAAGATATCAGCATCTATCAGGGAAGGGAGTAGGGGAGCAGTGACAGTCTGTTGGAGAAAGCTTAATACTTATCACCAGATTAAAACAGAAATTCAGTATTTTAGTATAAAAAAAACTAGGAAAGCAATGGGCAAAATGCCTCCAAAGTTGCAGAAACTGACTCCTTTAAAGTGTCAAGTTCAATCCTTAAAAAGAGAGAGAGAGAGAGAAGAGAATGTACATTTCATCCACCAAGAACCTTGCAGGATAAAAGCAAAAGGTGAATTCTATTCCCATTTACATAAATTCTGAGGAGCAACGTCTGTGAGGAAATGCATCCAATTTAACTCTATCCTGAACTGGACAGTAAGTGTTAACAAAACACAAGTGTCAGGGGCCCATGAGTAAAAAGCTTAAAAGCATGAGAAACACTAGAAGAAAATACGCCAAGGTTACACAAGGAAGCAAACTGCAGAGCCAAGCATATGGAAACTACAGGAAAGAGATTAATACCCAAGAGGAGAACAGAGGAAACTAATGAATACACAAAGACAGAAAGACAACGTTTCAGTCAGCCACAGAAACCGTTACGTTTGGCTAACACTCCCCCTCCCGCCCCACCCCCTCGCGTCAGACAGCAGAGGGCAAACGTGGTTACGGGAAGATGACCAAAGGACTGCAGGAAAAACAGAGACCGAATCCCAGATGAATAAAATGAAGAGTTCTGCCTTCCAGCCTGGGTCTAAACAGATTTGCGAGAGCCTACCTTCCTGCTGAACAGCATTGGCCACGGCTTTCTTGACCCGTCCAGTCCGCACGACTGCCGGATCCGAGTTGGCATAATCCGCCACGGTCACTGAAATACAGCATCCACCCTCCAGGAAGCGGCCAGCAAGACCCCGCCACATCGGGGCCCCGGCCCAGCCGCCATCCCTCCTCCTGCGCCGATCGCTCGCCTCCCGGCGTCGAGCCCCCTCCCTGCCGTCCCCGGGTCTTTCAGCGCCCCCGGCCCCTCACCCACCTCGACCGGAGCAGGCGTCATGGGCCCGGAACTTGAGCCGCTTTCCTCTCTTGGGCATGGTTATCGGGTCGGGGCGAGGCCGGCCTAGAGAACCGGGACCCCGGGCCATGTCTCGCGCCGTAGGGCCGGGGCCGAAGCCAGGAGCCTAAGGCCAGCTCCGGCCAGCTCCGCCTGGCTCCGCGGGCATCCCGCACCTCAGCCGCGGCTCTCGCGATGATTTAGGACTGGACTCCAAATCGCGTTGGCAGCCCACACCCCTCTTCAAGAGCCAATCAGAGGGGCCGGGGATTTAGCTCAGTGGTTCCGCCGCCTGCCTCGCAAGCGCAAGGCCCCAGATTCGATCCCCCGTACCGAAAAAAAAAAAAAAAAAAAAGAGCCAATCAGCGCCAGGTGTCTGGATACGTCATCGTCCGGCGCCTTCAGATCCGGTTGGGTCTCAGTTCTAGCAGTGTACCCTGTGCTTGGTGTTTCCGACCCGGTGCTCACACCCCCGTGGATTTGAAACTGAGAGTTTACATCCTGGTCTCCCGGATTCTTCCTGCTACCGGTAACTCCTCTGTCCGCCCTCCAGGTCCACGTCAGCATCCACACGCACATAGTACTTTGTAATTTTTGTCTTCCACCTCTTGCACTCAGTCCCGTAAACAGCGCCCGCTCTTCCAACATGGGTTTGTGAGTCTGCACTGTAATTCCTTTAACGAAAGCTACAAATTTCTGAATTCTCAAAATAGAAGGAAGTTCTTAAAAGTTTTCCAATCTATCATCATCCCTCAAGCAAAATTCTAGATAGATCGATGAAGAAAGAATATCATCATTCCTGAGTTATGTTCTCCTTTATTCTTATTTACAGCTCCCAAACGGTGAGTATCCCTAGTTTGACAGCGCAATATTTAGAGCACAGGCATTCAATCTGCTGATCCACCCTAAAATATTTAGAAGAGGACTCCATTTTTAATCTAATTAGCTAGTACCATACACAGAAGTTCATTAGGACCAAGCCGTTGGCGTTTTACTACCCTTATATAACAGACGACCACGAGGGGTCGTGCTAATAGGCTTGAATCAAGAGTTATATTGAAGCGTGGCTGAGGGGCCGGGGCCGCGGGGCCGCCAGGGAGTTACACCAGCGCGTGGCTGAGGCACGGAAGACAGAGATGATTTCGGGGTGGCTCGTTTCAACCGCTGCCTACTGGGCTTCAGCAGAGAGAACAGACCCACCCTAGAGGAGCAGCACTCACCTTTAGGTGAGCAAGGAGACATGTGCCAGAAGAGCACCATCCCACCCTCACCTGAGAGCAGACTTGTGCCAGAGGAGCAGCGTCTGACCCTACATGAGCAAGCACACCTGCTCCAGAGGAGTGGCTCTCACCAGCAGGGGAGCAAGCAGACCTGTATTGGTCAAGCAGCACCCCTCCCCGGGGGAGACTGTCACAAGGAATCAGGAGGCAAGGAATAACCAACCAGTCTGATCCTGGACAGCACAACACCAGAGAGAGAAAGGAACCACCGGATTCTATGACAAAGAACATTAAATCTAACAGCCCACATGAACCCCTGGCCTGTGGCCTATATCCAGCAGAGACAAGTGAGCTGAAAACTAGTATGGAGATTCCTCACAAAACTGAAACTAGAAATTCTACTTGATCCAGCTATTCCCCTTCTAGATGTCTTCGCAAAAGAGTTAAAGACATTACAGTGATCCATGCAGACCCATGTATATAGCAGCACAGTTCATAATAGCTAAACATTGGAAGCAACCTATATGTCCATCAACAGAAGAACAGATAAATTAAATGTGGTTTTTAAACACAATTGAGTACTACTCTACCATAAGGGATGATAAACTTGAGTCATTTGCTAAAAAAATTAAAGCATCTTGAGACCATAATGTTCAGTGAAATAAATCAGACACATAAGCTTAAATATCACATGGATTTTTTTTTTGTATGAGAAACCCAAAGTATAAAGAAAGAGCAAAACAAAGATAGATGGTAAGAAGTAGAGAGATAAATCTTTCTAAACAGGGAAAAGATCAAAAGGTGGAGAGGGTGGAGTGGGAGGAGAGGGAAAAGGGATGATAAAAAGGAAGTGTAAGATGTGTTATGTACCTGTACCAATTACTCCCCAGGTATGTAAACTTTATGTACTACCACCATGTACTAATAAAATAAACCAAAGGTAAATACAAAAAAAAGTTATATTGAAGCTGAATATAATTTAATACAATCAGAAGTGTTCAGATTTAATGTACTCAAAGTAGCTTGTTCTATTATTAGTTTGTTCTCTATTTTGTTAGGAAATTTTGTTTTATTTTTTCATAGAAGTAAGAGTGCTTTTTTATATTTTCTTTAATAATACCTACTTGCATTACATTAAAATTTTAAAAACCAAAAAGGTTTGGTGGACTGTTAATGAAAATTGTTTTAAAGAATTTTCCATATATACATAATTAATCACTTGTGGTTTAGTTCGAAATGCAGATGGTAAGCATTGAGCCTTCTCATTTTAAAGATACTTTCAGTGATGTGTTACATTTTGCTTCTACTGCATGAAGAGAGACTATATAAGGGAGTTAGAAGCAAAACAGCCTATTCCAGTTGATTAAAATGGTACAAGACTAGCTGATATGTGTTAAGTATTTAGCCTGCAATCAGCAGGGTCATAATTTAGACTGGTCTGTCTATCCTCAAAGCCCATCTGTAAAATTGCTACACTATATCACCCATAAAATAAAGATCAACTAAGCCTTTGATTAACAATTAATAGCCTTAGGGGCTGGGGATTTAGCTTAGTGGTTTCGGCCCCTGCTGCACAAGCACAAGGACCCAAGTTCGATCCCCGGTACCAAAAAAAAAAATAGCCCCAGCAGATGTGGAGGCAAGCAGTGGCTAAGATAGAGAAAATCTCTAAGACAAAACAAACTGAAAGGGTACTTTAACAATAAATTTCTATGATGTTTCAAAGCTGTGGTCAAGGTCTGAAAAGAATTTGATGTAGAAAAACAATTCAGTGGCACTAGAAAAAGTACATTAATTAAATCTTGGGAAAATGCATGTAACTAACTTTTGTATGCCTTTTTAAAAATATAGTATATATAATAAAAATAGTGAAGTTCAGATGGACGCTGAGCGTTTTTCAGTTAAACAATAATAAGAGCAGCCTGGTGATGGGGAACTCAAGTTCTTATGGGAGATGTCTGGATTTGAATCACTGTTCTTCCTCTTTTCCTTTTTTTTTTTTTTTGGTACTGGGGATCAAACTCAGGTCCTTTTGCTTGCGCAGCAGGCAGTGAAACCACTGAGCTAAATCCCAGACCTACTGTTCTTCCTCTTAACAGCTACTTGACCTTAAGAAAATTACTTAATCTCACCAAAATTCAGTTTCCTTACCTAAAAAGTGGGTATAATAATGGTGCCAAATTCATAGAGTTGTGAAGATTACGTGAGATAATACTGTGCATGAAAAGCTTTTTGCTTTGGTACCAGCTATATAAGCACTCAGTAAATGTTCACTACACTTACAAATAGACACATGTTTATTTGAATCTATATTAACTACACTTACAAATTAGACATATTTATTTGAATCTGTAGTTCTCAACCTTGAGTGTACAACAGACTACTAATTTTTTTTTTGCTTTTTCCTATTTTTATTTATAAAGAACACAACCCCACCTGATGCAGGAACAAATACTTATACATCTCAAGGAGGAGTTCATTAAAACAACAACAACAGAACTAGGGGAAACAGTAGGACCTTATTTAACAAAGATCTGTGCAACCCAGACTCAAGAATTACTGAGAACATTGTCTCAAATAGGACATCTCACTTCAAAGACAGGAAGAGAGACTTTAACCTCCAGGACCCACCTACTATAAGGCAGAAAGCCCTGCATTCAGTCTTCAGCATCATCAAACTGTCCTGTTTCAAAGACCATCATGGAATAATGGGGAATTAGTGGAGGAGGGTGGTGCCAACTGGGGTCATAGATCATGTCTCCTTGTGGGGCACAGCACACCCAAGGTTTGATCTCTTGATAAATGCTTCACTGAATATCATCAGCATCGTAAGGATTCCCTTGATCTGCTTTCAACTCCAAATCCCAGTCCTCGTTAAGAAGGTCAGCAGTGTGTTCCTTGAGCGGACAGCGTGTTCCTTCTGGCAGCTCCCAGGTATTATTTTCCACAGCAAAGCCTTCCTCTTTGGAATGTGTGTCCTCGCTGTGGGTAGGAATATCATTAGGGATGCTCTGTGCTCCACTGGCTAGTCGATCCATGGGGTCTCAGTCTCTCTCTCTCTCTCTCTCTCTCTCTCTCTCTCTGGACCAGAATGGTCAGCTGTGGCAAGGCCAACCTCCGGGCTGCGGGGTGCCTCCCGCGCACTCAACAGCGAGGGACCCCGAGGTGACCCCGCCGCCCCCGGCGCCTGGGCCCCGGCCACCTGAGTGTCCATGCCTGCTTTCCTCCCGCTGCTTGGCGCCCAGGACGTTGCGTGCCCACTTGACCACTAGTAAGTATTTTAAAAGTACCGGTGACCCAGCCAACACCTAGAGTTTCTGGGCACCTCCGTTGTAAAACAAAAACAACAGAAAACAATCTTTGGGTAGCTTTAATGTTCAACCCATATACTGTGAACCACAGTTTAGATCAAGGGCCAGTAAACCAGGGCTACAAGCCAAAGCTCAGTCCTACCTGTTTTTGTAAATAAAGTGTTATTAGAACATAGGGAAGTTATCTTATCTGTGATTACTTCTCTTTTTCTAGACAATTGAAAAACAATTTATTGAAACAGCTGGCTTAACCTGTGCGATGTTGATTTTGACCGTGCACCTGGCTGGGTACTGATGGGAGGAGCCAGTTTAACAGTCTCTGGACTGTGCGGGCCAGTGAATTCCCTGCGGACTCTTCTTGATTCTCTGAGTCTTGGAGCCTTCACCACAAGCTTTCCACAGAGTGAGTCTCGGAATCTTGGTGGGGATCTGAACTGGTCCGTTCGCACATCTTCGCCAGGAGCTTTCCACTGTGGCCGGTTAGGGTCGTTCTGATTTGGTGAATTGCCACCTCTGCTCCCAACTCTACCTTCACTGTGTCGTTCCTGTCTTTTATTGGGGGGGGGCAGGGATTTGTTTTTTTAATACATTTTTGTTTCTATTGGTACATGTTTGCGATACATAATGGTTACATCCATCACAGGGAGGTGGTACAAGTCCTAATACTTCTCAATTCTTTCTTCATCCCCTTCCCATCTCTCGGTTTCCCACCCTTTCCCTCCTTTTTAAAAGTCACATCTGCAAATCGGGGTCAGGAGCTGGCAGACCAGAGTTCCACTGCAGCTGCAACCTCAAATTGATATCTGTGCTACTTTCCTCTACAAGGCAGTAGAGTACTTTTGACCGACCCTCAAGGTCAAAAACATCTGCTATCTGGCCCTTTACAGCAGGAATAAAGTCCTTGTCGGACTGTACCACATGGGGGCAGTATAGCTTCATTATAGGATCAAGATTTTGGGGCCTGTTAAAAACTGACTTCAAAATTAACTACATCAGAATTACAGAAATGAATATGGTTTTCTTGCTTACTGGCTCCTGCTCTCATTTCTAAATATGCACATATCTATTCCATTTTGAAATCATATACATAGCAAACATTGTTGTCTCCTCTACCATACATGACTAATAAGAATAGTTTTTATCCACGGTCTCTTATTTCTCCACCAACTTGGTTTGTTCATTCTGTTCTTCGCTTTCCTTTTTTTAGATAAGATATCACAATGTAGCCCAAGCTGGTGGTGAACTTGCTATTTTTTTTAACTTGCTATTTAGCCTTGAACACATGATCCTTCTCCCTCAGCCTCCCAAATTCTTGAATTATAGGCATGTGTGCCTATGTGTGCATTTTTGGATAAGCACTTCTTTGGTTTCTTTGTGCTCTCCAAGTGCTTATCTTGTGAGATTTACCACATAGTTACATTCAAGGCTGTTAGTAAAAAGGATACAAGTGCATTTCAGTGTATTAATGTGGAGAGATTAATAAAACATATATGTACTTATATATATATGGGTGTGTGGCTGTTTAGATGTTAGTGTATATTTTATATACTAAGTGAGTTTTTATAATATACTCATCCTTACCCCCACTCCCCTCCCCGACTTTGCTTCTTTTGTGCTTACCTGGAGGTGGAGGGAGGAGGAGTTCAGTGTTGTCTGAAGTGAGCCAGAACAGCCTTATCAGCTCTCTCTGTTTTTCTTAGCTATTCTCCCTAGCAGGGGTTTAACTCTTTATTTGCCAGAAATCTCCCTGAGGTCCTTTAACTTTCCCTGCCTGTCCCCAACTTTCCCTACACTATCATTCAAGCTGTCCAAAGACTTTCCATATACACTGCTTCAACAGGAACACAAACAGCCTGAAATAAATAGGAAAAATTAAGTTCCAATACATAGAGTCTATATGACACACATATTCACAGTCCCTGACTTATGATAGTTCTATAAAGGTTTTTTGAGTTATAATGGGTTTATCAAGAGGGAAATCCAAAGTAAATTGAGGAGCATCTGCAAATATAAGACAGTGAAATTATTTGTTACTACATTCAACTCAAGAAATTGGGAATAGAACCAGACATGGTGGTCAATGGCTGTAATCTCAGAACTTGAAAGACGGGCAAGAGGATTATGAGTTTGGTGCCAGCCTGGGCTACATAATGAGATCTTGTCTCAAAATTAATTAATTAAAGGGACCGGGGATTTAGCTCAGTGGTTCCAGCACCTGCCACGCAAGGTCCAGAGTTCAATCCCTGGTATCAAAAATTTAAACAAAATTTTTTTTAATAATTAATTAATTTAAAAATATTTTTAAAGATAGAAATAGGGCAAAAACATGTTTTAAAACCCAGGAAGTAATGAAGATAAAACTTACTGAATTAAAATGAAGAAAATGGTAAATTAAT
Organism: Heterocephalus glaber; assembly: GCF_000247695.1. The sequence goes on from NW_004624807.1 coordinate 7,829,535, forward strand.
GAGCATAAGAGCTGATTCTTCCTGGATGTGGTGGTGCACACCTATAATCCCAGTACTCAGAGAGGCTGAGGCTGGAGAAACCCAAGCTCAAGCCCAGCCTGGGCTAGTGACTTAACAAGAACCTGACTCAGAATACAAAATAAAATGGACTGAGGATATAGTTAAATGCAAAGGCACTGGGCTCAGGCTGAAAATACAGTTCAGTGCCAGGGCACTTACCCAACATGCTCGAGGTTCAATCCCCAGCGCCGAAGACCAAGTGAACTCACAAACAAACGAAAAAAATGGGGAAAACCAAAGGCACTGGGCTCAGTCTTCAGTGCTGGGGGTCTACAAGAAAGGAAAAAGCAGTAAGAACACTGATTCAAAAAAAAATCAATGAACCAAGAAATGAAATAAAATATATTACAACTCAAAGGGCCGGGGACTTAGCTCAGTGGTTCCAGTGACTGCCTTGCAGGTGCAAGGTCCCAAGTTCAATCCCCGGTACCGAAAAGAAAACCAGGAAACAGAATATATTACAACTCAGATAATTTAAGAATTCTGTGGGAATAATACATGAAATGCTGCTTTACATCAGAATGAAATAATAGGTTTTCTTGGATATACTTTAAATTTTGCCTTAAAATATGTCAATAACAGAGGAAGAAACTTAACACATTATCAAATGCTTATCTTCCAAGTGAATTCTGCCCCAGGTGACTTTATCAATGGTTTCTTTAGAACTTTTTTCTTTTGTTTTGTTTTGGTACCAGGGATGGAACTCGGGACCTTGTGCTTGCAAGGCAGGTGTGGTACACTGAGGTAAATCCCCGGCCCTTTAGAATTTTTAAGGAACAAATAATTCCCAAGTGCCAGCGCACACTGACCTGTTATCCCACAAATACACGAACTTATGTCTTTACTTAGATTTTTCATGGTTACCCCCTTCTTATCATTTGGGTTCTAACTCAATATCCCATCTCTGAAGCCCTCCACTCCACCCCAGTTAAGGTACTGTGCTGGTCAGGCCTTCACATTACTTTTGCTATTTGTCTCTGAGAGCGAATGTCTTGTATTAATTCATTGTTATTTCCTCATCACCCCAAACAATGCCAAGCATGAAATCAGAATACACAGATACTTGTGGACTGCCTGTCTCACTTATACAGACTCTCCCGGGTCACAGGAAGGACATAAGAAGCTGTCCAAGGGCTGGGGATGTAGCTCAGTGGCACTGCACCTGACTGGAAAGCTCAAAGTCTTGAGTTTGATCCCTGGTACCGCACCAAAAATAAAAAAAGGAAGCTGTCCCACATGTTTCGTGCAGCTTCCTAAATACAGTACAAAGAAAGAAAACTAGGCTGTGATTACTTCCATGATGCCATGCTGCCTCGCTCAAGATCAACTCTCACGCAAGAGAGAAAACACCAAGACACAGTCAGTTGAAATCTAAGATTAAATCCACTTGGTAGCCAGAGTACTAATAATAGCAAAGGTGAAGAAGAAGAGGAAGGGGGAAGGAGAAAATTTATTTTGAGACAGGGTCTCATTATGTAGTTCAGGCTAACGAACTCACTGTGTAGCCCAGGCTGGCCTCAAACTCATAGGATCCTCCTGCCTCAGCCTCCCCAGTGCTGGGATTACAAGCGTGCACCACCATGCCTGGCCAATAAAACTATTTCTATCTGGAGAAAAATATGGCCAGTTACAGTCTCCATCCCTGGACCATAATCCCAGGGAGCTCCTATCAGGCCTCATCACCATCTCCCTCACCAAGTACTTGGTGCTGATGAGATGCTGGCTTGGTCAACAGCCCTCATTCAGGGAGAACAATGGTTGCCAGGGGCTGTCACCTGAGAGTGTGGCCAACTCTGTCCTATCTCAGGGGATGCATATTCTGGCACCAGCCCTGTCCCCACACACATTACATTTCTTTTCTTGACTTCAGCCAAAGCTCTGAACACTCACATGGTGTAGAGCTCAGTTCCTGGACACCCAGGCCAAAGGCTCCAATGGAACCACCGCTGCAGTTAAGGTAAAGACTTTTCTGTGGAGTGGTTGCCACTTTAAAGAAAACATTGCCTTTGTAACGTGTTTACTTCTTGCTCTTCGGAATCTCGGGGACTGGAAGTCTACTGCTAAAAAGGGAGATCATCTCAGATCTCTGACTCCATCCCATTCATACCCTACTGTAGATCCTCAATGAGTGGCTGGCTTAATGATGCCCATCCCTATATATTCTTCAGTGATTCATCCAGGGGGAAAAGACAATGACATGAAAGAGTCAGGAATGGTGACTATATAACCAAAGAGGGATCTAGATTCTAGGTCACAGAGGTGAGGGCACCCCTGGAATCTGAAGTTGCTCCCAGAGCCCCTGAAAAGCACCCCTAGAAATATAGAGAGAAGACAGTCTCTGGGATTGGGCAGGAAACCCTGTGGGGAGGTAAGAAATGTCATCCTTGGGAGGAGAAACCGAGTGGAGGTCCAGGTCTAGAGAGAATAAAACCCCCCACTATTTTGTTGGAGCTAATTGTGCTCAGATCCCACTGAGGAACACAGAGAGATCAGGAAGAGGGTGCTTCACACTTGACTAAAGATTCCTATCTCACAGAACTCCTGGCTTGTTACAAGCCCAGTCAAAATCTTTGTCAAACCTAACAATGTTAGACAGAAGCAATGGCCACTCTGGGGCGGGGGGGGGGGGGGGGGGGGTGCTGGAGCTTGAAAAGAGAGAAAAGTAAAAGTTTCAGATATCTCATTCTAGAACAGTGGCAATGAACCTATGGCATTTGTGTTACTGTGTTTTTCTTATAAGACAATAGATGTTAATATATGAGTTGTTTTTTCTAAACAGAAGCTTCAGTATTCAGGTTTAATTGCAGTGAATGTTGGCACTTTGTGATAAATAAGTGGGTTTTGGGTTGCAGTTTGGGCACTCGGTTTCAAAAAGGTTCACCATCACTGTCCTAGAATATTCTATGATGTTTAATGTAGGTTATACAGACAAGAGAAAAATCTAGAGAATGTCTTCCTGGCTCCACAAGATCAAAAGGGTGAGAGCTGAGAGGCTGTTCCATGATTCTCATACCAAAAATCTCCACTGAAGATCAAGCCCATCAATCCCTGACTCATTTCCCCACCACCCCGCGTTGCCTCCTTGAGGACCATCTGTTTCGAATGTGTGCATGAGAACAGTTCCCCATAGTGTGTCTCAAAACTCCCATCGGAACAGAATCTGCCCTTCACCTTTCTGTCAATGGAAGTCAGGTCAGGGAGAACAGAGGTGGGGCAATGAAGGTGGGAAAACTTCCCAAAGTTTAATTAAATCATGCTGCGTAGGAGACAGGAAATGAGGGAATGGAGAGGGAGACTTGCAGGCAAGAGGGCGACGGCCCTGGCTTTGAGATTACGAGCACCCACACCTAGCTCTGTACCCGTGTTTCTCAAAGCTGGGAAATGTGTCATTCTCTTTTGGACTCCAAAGAGTGTGCACCTAAGAACCCCACTGTTTCGATGATAATGTCTTTCACTTGCAAGTTATAACTATAAAAGAGGTTTGTCTTTGTATCACAGGCTCCTTGTGTTATCCTCAAAAACCCTCTTTAATAGTGCATACAATGCAGACATCTGAGTGTGCGTCTAAGATCACAGATTGAGAAACACCTGGACAAGCTCCCAACCAGGCATCATGAAAATCTTCCTATGGGGACTCCTCATGGCAACAGCAGTGGTGCTCCTGACCTTTTATTTCATTAGGGAAAACCCTTTGGACACCACAAGTTTCCTGTCTTTGGTGAGTACCAGAAATTTAGGGTAGGGCCAAGTTAAGATCCCTGGGCAGGAAGACAGCATTATCTTGAGTGTCCATCTGTGTGAAATTGTCACAAATACTATAGACATTCAAAGAAGAAGAAAGACAAGAATGCATCAGGAATCCATATATTCTTTTTCTTTGATGAATTTGATAAGGATCTTGACTCTCTAGAACAGTAAAAATTCGGAGCTGGGAAGAAATAACATTTAATGCTTTGGCAGAATTGGCCCTTTTCTTATAGCAATTTCTAAGACAGAAAACTTTCCTTGTTTTATAAATTTCCCACTTTAAAAAATGTCCCTTGGTTTTCAAAGTTATACATTTTCATCATTGTTATTCCTCAGAATCCTGAGAGGTTAAGTCATTTCTCCAAGCCAAGAAAAACTCTAAGAAGTACAGAAATTTTCAGCAGAATGCAGAAAAAGGCAGAGAAGAGAAGGGAGGGGTGAATGAAGAGGAAAGGTTTGTTTGGACACCAGAGTGGTACCTGGCCCTCAGTATCTGCCACACTTAACATGTGTGATTCCCCTCCTGGGATGAATGACTCATATCAGCTCGTAATCATAGGGATAACTGGGGGTGAAGAATGACATTTTATTCCCTGTATGTTGCCAGAGAGCTAGAGAAATTCCAGCACCCTTTATTCAGGATCCATAACCTATACAGGAACCCCGAGGACAGAGAAGACAAAGATAAAACTTGAATTGAGCCTGAGCAACCTGCCCTGTGTCCTGGAGATGATTTCCTTATGTTCTGCAAAGGGGACCATCCAGCCATTCTTCCCAGAGGTGATGGATGGAACTGAATCTCACTCTCTTCTCAGGAGGAAAAGGAGATGGTAGCTTGGCAGAGAGCCTGGATGCAGATCAACCCTGGCCTAACAGAACACCTCAAAAGCTTCAAAGACATGCAGAGAAACTCAGAGCCACTCAAAAATGTGAACACTCAGATCTTGATTGGAGTCCCTCCCATGGAAAAAAGTGAGTGTCCACAAGGCACATAGGTCATCATCCAGGGTGGAGAGGGAATGCAGGTGGAAAGGAAAGGGAGCAGGAATTGAGGCTGCAACAGGTACTGATGCTGAGTCCATTCATTCCCCATCCCCTCTGCTGATGCAACTAGGGAGACACTGGGAAAGTCCAGGAGGCAACGATGGGAAGAGGGGTTGAGTAAAAGAGAAAGAAGTCGGAGGAAGCTTCACCGAGTCTGGAGTGGACAGTCTCCTAAGGTTAAATGGAGCTCTAGAGACCCTTTAGGGACTTGCTACTCAAGGTGTAGCTCATGACAGACAGCAGCAGATCTGGTAGTTCGGTAGAAATATAGAATCAGCCAGATGTGGTGGCACACACCTATAACCCCAGCTACTCAGGAGGCTGAGGCAGAAGGATCTCAAATTCAAGACTAACCTGAGCAATTTAATAAGACCCTGTCTCAAAATAAAAATCAAAAAGGGCTGGGGATGTAGTTCAGTGGTACAGTGCTTAGCTGGCATGTGTGAGCTCAATCCCCAGTACCACAAAGGAAAGAAAAGGAGAGAGAGAGAGAGAGAGAGAGAGAGAGAGAGAGAGAGAGAGAGAGAGAGAGAGAATGAGAATGAGAATCCTAGGCCACATCTTGACCTACAGAATCAGAATTTTCACTTTGAGCATACTCCAAGAGAGTGGTGCACGCATGGAGCTTGTGGCCTATACAGATCTTCATAGATCTGAAGCCCAGGACATGATCCTGAAAAGCAGAGCAGAGTCGTGCATGGTGGCGCACACCTGTAATCTCAGCACTGGGGAGGCTGAGGCAGGAGGATGGCCACAAGTTCGAGGCCAGCCTGGGCTACATAGTGAGTTCAAGGCCAGCCTGGGCTACATAGTGAGACCCTGTCTCAAAAATGAAAAAAAGCAGATGAGAACAATGACAAGTTTCAGGTCATCAAAATCGTCTCAATTATTTTAGACCCTCCCTATGGTAGAGACCCTGTCCTCCCAGCCTTGTGTGAGCTACCCTCGTAGTCTTTAAAAACTACACTTGCAGAAAATGAATACATTCTCACTGGAAAAGATTTCCATTCAATACATTACAACAATGTGTACTGCATACAGAGCAAAGAGTGAAAGCTCCTTTTTCTTCCCTTCTCTCCCCTCCCCCCAGAAGTCTGCTATCTTCTGCCATTCACATAGATACCATATCTGTGGGATTTAAAAAGATCATTTTAGGCCCAGGGATGTAGCTCAGCAGCGCCACTCCTGCCTGGCAAGCACAAGGTCCTGAGTTCAATTCCTGGTACCAAAAAAATAAAATAAAACAAATAAAAATAAAAATAAAAAGATCAGGGGCCGAGGATTTAGCTCAGTGGTTTCGCCACCTGCTGCGCAAGCACAAGGACCTGAGTTCGAGCCCCAGTACCAAAAAATAAATGAAATAAATAAATAAATAAAAAGATCATTTTATATGCACTATTCTGAGGCTTGACATATATATATATAATATGTGTGTCTTGGAGAGTCTTCTCTTGCTGAATTCTTTAACTGCCAGCATCAAGATAATATAGATTAAAAAAAAAAAACTAACCTTTCCTTATTGATGAGCACTCAGTTATTTTCAACTTTTTCTATAATAAAAAATCACAACTTTTTGCTCATATGTAAAATATTTCTATGGGACATACATTCAGATGTGAAGCTAATGGGTCGAAAAGCACAGAAACTTTAGATTTTTATTGATATCTCCAGATCACAAAGACAGAAAGCTACTACTTTATGTAGGTATCTGTTTCCTCACTCTCTTTCCACTACTGTTCTTTGCCAATTTGAAATGCAGAAAATACTTCTTATTTTCTGACATTTGTTGTTATCTGATGGCCTTGTTTATTACTGAAGGTTGAACATTTTTTTATAAGCTTAAAAGTCATTTTTGTGTATTCTATGAATTTCCAGTTTGTATTCTTCGATTATTTTCTACCGGATTGTTTTTGTTGTTGATTTATAAGAATTATTTATGTATTGGAAATATTTGTGCCTTGTTAAATACCTACTTGTTTACTACTTGTGTCTGTTCATGATTCTTTTGCTGTATGAACATTTTAAAATCTTATATCAAACCTGGGTTGCGTGTATTGCTCGAGGAAAAAGTTACCCTCCACAAGTTTTTTTTTGAAAACTTTTATATGTTCTTCTAATATTCTTATGATTTTGCTTTTGTACATGTAAATGTTTCATATAGGTAACATTTAGTTTTAAGTAAGATGTGAGCTAGATAATCAGCTTTATTTACATTTGGAAATCCTATGATATCAACTGATATGAAATGCCACCCGTATCATAGAAGTTCCCACATATATACAAGTTTTTCCTGGAAACAATTTTATTCTGTTGACCTTTTAAATATTCCAGAACTGATTCCGTGTGATCTGAGTTTCTATTGCTGTATGGTGTGTGTTGTTACATTAATTCTCCCTCCCCTGCTTATTTATTCTTATGCTCTCACATTTTTCTTGGCTATTCTTTATTTTTTTCTCTTCTAGATGAATTTTTTAGTCAGTTTGTCATGAAAAAATACTGTTGATTGGGATTGCATTAGATTTACAGATAAGCCTGGAGTTAACTGATATCTTCATTATACTGAATCCTACCATCAAGAAACGTGTTGTGGGCACTGGGGACTTAGCTCAGCAGCGCTGCACCTGCCTGGCAAGTGCAAGGTCCTGGGTTTGATCCCCAGTACCAAAAGAAAAAAAAAAAGAAAAGAGAAATGTGTTGTGTGTCTACATGATTCAGATTATCTAATATCGGCTTCGTCAAAGCTCTGCTACTTTTTTTTTTTTACAAGTCTTTCACCTTTCTGGTTAGGTACAGTCTACTGTATGTTATAGTTGCACATGAGGTGTGGCTTCCTTCTCCACTGCATCTCCTAACTGGTTATAAGCAGTCTGAAAGGACGCTAACACAGTGTGGGTCGTGATCTTATGCCTATCATATTAACTGTCTTACTGGTTTTAATAATTCCCCAGTAAATTCTCTTGTGTTGGCTATATAGATCATCATTATTTACAAAGAGTGACATCTTTGTTTCTTGTGAATGTTTATCTCTTTCGTTTCTTTCTTTTTTTTTTTTTTTTTGGTACCAGGGATCGAACTTGGGGCCTTGCGCTTGTGAGGCAGGCACTGGAACCACTAAGCTAAATCCCCATCTCTTTCATTTCTTGATTACATAATTTCACTGAACATTATTAGTCAAAGTAAGCATCTTTGTCTCATTCTTGACTTCAGTGGGAATGCTCTCGAATATCTCATCATTAATTACTATATTCCCATAGATTTTCATTTGTATATGTCTAGGAATAAACAAAGTTCCATGCTGTGTTTTAGGGTTACAATTTATCAAAAGCAGTTGTTTTCCTTGTATTAGTAATTGAATCCTGGGGCTCATGAATGCTAGGCAGGCTCTCTACCACTGAGATACAGCCACCACCTTTTTTGGTTTTTGTTTTTAATCTTGAAACAGGGTCTTGCTAAGTTGCCCAAGATGGCCTCAAACTTGAAATCCTGCTGGCTCAGTCACCCGAGTAGCTGGGATTATAAGCATGCACCACCATGCTCAGCTATTTCAGCTGTAATTTCAAACACCATAGATACATAATTGGTAGCCTTATACTTTTTAAACCCTAAATGCAATATGTAAAGTATACCAAAAGGTATGGAAGGTCTGTGACTATCTAGGTAAAAAATAAAATTATACTAATAATTAAAGCACTTCCCTGTATTCCTCCCCTACAATGAATGCTGCCTTGTGGCTTTTGTTGTGGTTATTTCCCAGTGCTGGGGATTGAACCTGTGCCTTAGTACTGAGCCATAGCCCACCTCTGATCCCTCTTTGTTTTCCCCTCCCCAGAGGTAACACTGCTTTGAATTGGATACTTATCATTCCCTTATATTTTTAAATAAACTTACTAGATGTGTAATCATCCTAAACTGATATTCTATTTGTATTTAAACTTTATAAGTGTGGTGTAAGGGACTGTGGGTGTAGTTCAGTGGTAAAGGTCTTACCTAGCATGTGTGAGAATCCAGGTTTGATCCCTGCACCTGAAAAGGAAAAAAAAAATCACAAAGGTATAAAACTGTATGTATTTCTTCCAGAACCCACTTTCTTTCACTTAATATTATGTTTATGAGATTCTGTTGCTTTCCTTTTCATTAAATATCATATTGGTATTACACTGTGTATAAAACAAACATTGTCGTGGTTCAGGCAACCCTTGACTGAATGACCAATGGCGATATTTTGATCCACTCCCCTGTTAATGGGCACTTAGGTTAATTCCAGTTTTCACTCTTCCAACAATGTTGCTATGAATATTCTTGTATATTAATCCTTATGAACACTCATGAGAAATTCTCTAGGGTACATTCCTAGGAATTTTGTTGTTGTTCATAGTACTGGGGATTTAGCCCAAGGCCCTCTGATACACACACACACACACACACACACACACACACACACACACACCTTTTTTAAAATTATTTTTTGAGACAAGTTGCTAAATTGCCTAGGCTGGGCTCACATTTGCAATCCTCCCACCTGGGCCTCCCAGTGTTAGAGTCACAGACATACAGTACCATGCCCAGCTGATCTTCTATGGCTTTTAATCTGCTGTATTTAATTACATTCTGCTTTTTATCTTAGTTCCACACCCTACTTCCCTTAGTGTGTTTTTGCTCTAGTTCCTTTGTTTCTCATTTCATTTATTTTCTGTTATTTTATAACAAATGCATTGAAAGCTATTACTTCTCCTCTAAGTCCCAATTTACATGTATTCCACAAGTTTTGGCCCATGGTGTTCTTACTTTCATTTGTATTAAGTAGCTGGTAATTTCCATGTGGATTTCTTCTTTACTCCAAGAGATATTTAGAACAGTAATTTGCCATTCCTAAAGCAATGCTTTTAGTTAGACTTTCATGATTAGGTTTAGTTTTATTGCACTCCAGTAAAAAACATAGCCTATAAAATTGCTATCTTCAGGACAATGAAAATTAAAGTTGTCTTCTTGGTCTACTTTATAGTCAATATTTTAAAAGTATATCTGAAAGAAATGTGTGTCCCCTGATGAGTACTACAGACAGACAGACAGGCGGACACATGCACACACACACATACACACTCTCTTTGAATATCCTTACCTGTGTTATTCAAAATTCTTTGTTTTGCTTACTTGATCTGTTGATTTCTGTAAAAGAGAAAATGCTCAGTGTGATTATGAGTCTATCTATTTCTTTTATATTCGTAAAGTTTTATTTTGTATTTAGCTATAGAATAGGTCGTCAGCATTTGTACAATATATGTTTTTTCATTGCTATCTTTTCAACATTTTTGTGTCTTCTCTGTATGTGCATTTTCATATACTAGATGGAGCTGCATTTCACTGAATGCAGATATTAAAGGAGGCATTTTTTCCAGCTATCTCTCTTCTCTGTTGACCAATTCAGAAACACATAGGGGTTGGATAAGGAGTTGAGTGAAACATATCCCCCCTTTTCTAGTCACATAAAGCTGGTTTGACTGATGCAGGTTGGGTCCAAGAACATAGTCAGCTTTCTAACACATCACACAGCTGCTTGTTCTAATGCCCACAAGTCCCAAGTCTGAAGAAAGAAACTTTAAAAAATGGTTCAGTACCCCTGGGAATGTAGCTCAGTGGTGCTGCTGCCTACCCTGCAAGCGCAAGGTCCCGAGTTCGATCGCTGGTACCAAAAAACAAAAAAAGGTTCAGTACAGGAGGCATTAAACACTGGGATGAGCAGAAGACCTGCACCAGTTCCTCTCTCCACAGATGCGGGGAAGCTGAGAGTGCGGCTGCATGTGACCCAGTCTTGAAGGGAAACTGTGGGTCAGTAGATGTCACATCTGTCATCTCACCAGACAAATCAACCAGAGAGCGGGAAGTGACCCAAGAAACGTCTACATGAGTGGGGGTATATTCCTGCTTTAAGAAAAGCATGGTCCAATGACCAGACATTTCTCAGACCAAGAAGTAAAAGCAGCAAATAAATATATGAAAAAATGTTCAACATCACTGGTCATTCGAGAGATGCAGATGAAAACAACACTGATTCCACCTCACCCCAGAAAGAAAGAATGCCTGCTATCAAGAAATCAACCAAGGGCCAGGGATTTAGCTCAGTGGTTCCGCCACCTCCCTCACAAGCAGAAGGACCTGAGTTCGATCCCTGGTACAAAAAAAAAAAAGAAAGAAAGAAAAGAAATCAACCAATAACAAATGCTGTCAGGGGTGTGAGGAGAAAGGACCCCTTCTCCATTGTAGATGGGAGTGCAGACTGGTGCAACCACTGTGGAAATCAGTATGGAGATGCCTCAAAGAACTAGGACTAGAGGTCCCTTTTGACCCAGCTATTCCCCTGCTGGGGATCTTCCCAAAAGAATTAAAAGAATCATACCACAGCGATATATTTGCACTCATGTTTATAGCGGCACAGTTT
>NW_004624807.1:7840986-7871905 GCF_000247695.1 Heterocephalus glaber
TGAGAAACTGAAAGTGTAAATAAGGATTAAAATGATTAAAACGAATAACTGATAATTTGAAATAGGAGAAGGTCCAAAGGTGTAGGGGTGGTGGAAGGGAAAGGGGAAAGGGAAGAAGAGAAAGGAAAAATTATGAGAAAAGAAAAAAATGGAAATGAAATCTATGTAAATAGGGAAGGGTGGTGGGGGTGAAGGGTGCACAGGTAATGGAGAAAAATATAAGAACCAAGATACATCATGTACAGGTACAAGCACCCAGTGATAAATGTAAACGTATTGTATACCTAAAATGTACCAATAAAAGATTTTTTTAAAAAAGCAATAAACATCAATAAGCAATAAAGCCCCCGCCCCAAAAGAAAGGCATGGTCCAGGGCCAGGGATTTAGCTCAGTGGTTCCAGCGCCTGCCTCTTAAGCGCAAGGTCCAGAGTTCGATCCCTGGTACCAAAAACAAAAGCATGCTCCAGTTGAAATAGGTTACTACAAGAGAGCCATGGTATTTCTCATCACCCACACTCACCTCCTATCCTGACCCTGCCTCTGACCTCTTTGAGGAGTCTGACACCTTTCCTGTGTGTCTCCAGAACTCACGGTCCCTTCTCCGGGTGAAGGCAGACTGCCCATCCCCTAGTCTGGTTATCGCCTCTCCATGTTTGTAGCAGGTCCCATCTCCTCTTAACGACTCTGGGGACCATCACTCAAGTGAGTTTCTGTCTCCTAGACATCGATTTCACCTCTTTCCTGTACCATACAAACATGCTATGATTTTTCTAATCTTGTTTTTTATTTTGTTTTTTAGACAGGGTCTCCCTGTGAAGTGCAGGCTTACTATATAGTAAACTTACTGTGTAACCCAGGGTAGCCTCAAACTCATGATCCTCCTGCCTCAGCCTGCCTAGTGCTAGAATTACAGGAGTGTGCCACCATGTCCTGAAACTTTTTCTAATCTTAATAGAAGAAAGAAAACTCTTAACACCACACTTTTTCTTTTTTTGAGACAGAGTCTCACTGTATAATTCAGGCTGGCCTTGAACTCGATATGTAGCCCAAGCTGGCCTCAAACTCATGCCAATTCTCCTGCCTCAGTCTCCCGAGTACCGGGATTATAGGCATGCACCACATGCCTGGCTAACACCACATATTTATGCCCTCATCATTTCACCAAGATTATTCTTGTCTAGGCAACTTCATATCCATGGGTCAGCTTCCAATCCCCATCCTACTTGACCCTATCACCCATTTAACCCATTGGGTCACCCTCTTCTTTCAACATCCCTTTAATTACTTCTAGGATTCCAGACTCTTCTGCTTTTCCTCCACCTTTACTGGTAGATACTGGTTTGCTGGTTTATCTTCTCTCTTCAACCTACACATGCTGACTTACCCAAGGGTTCAGGCCTTTTCTAGACTCAATATCTTGGTGACCTTATCAGCTTTAATTATCACCCACATGCTAACTACTTTCAAAATGATAGCACCACCCTTCACCTATCTGTGGTGCTCACTGGCCTGTGCACCGATGCTATGTATCCCTTGCCCATCACTGGTACCCTGCTGGCATCTGTTACAAGGTTTATGGCTAGAGAACATGTGACCTTCTCTTTGTCCACTCAGTCAGGACTTCGCAACTCCCCTTGCTGAGCCAGCTTCACTTTAGACCGGGCGCTCTCCTGAAGTCTGGGTGTGACATCCATTTCATTTCATCACCTAGGCTGCAATGGCATTAGATAGGAAAAAATAAACTTTGGAACAGACTTAATACTTTTAAGAATTTAAATACTTAATACTTTTAAGAACTTAGAGGATATGGGCCGGGGATTTAGCTCAGTGGTTCCACCATCTGCCTCGCAAGCACAAGGACTGGAGTTTGATCCTTGGTACCAAAAAAAAAAAGAACTCAGAGGATAAACAAATTGTTTATTATGTCAATAAAATAAGTGCAGGAGCACTTAAGTTTGTAGGTAAAGTCCCTATCCTGTCTCTCTCTTTCTTTTTGTACTGGGAATTGAACTCGGGTCCTTGCGGCTGCACAGCTGCCCTATCTCTTCTAGGGCCTTTGTCCTGTCTGTCTGCCTTAGCACCCATACAGCAGTCTCTATTACTGAGCCAAACATAGGGCCTCCTCCTGGTGACAAATGCCATAGCCTGCTATGCATCTCCTTTCTTCCTCTGTTGCCTAGAGGTCTTGGCTTCCCTTCTGACATCCTCTATAGCCCTAGAACTCACACCTAGGGCTTTCCCCTAGCAGAAAATCCACTTTATTTAGACAAAAACCCTTAGAACTCTCACTTGAGAATGGGTGTTGCCACCGATGCAGAATTCCCAAGGACAAGAGAGACCAAATGGGAATCAGGAGGATTTCATTACGTGTATACCCGACCCAGCCAAACCCATGTCCAGAGTTCTGGGTGACTGAACAAAGGACAGTTTCAGCTTCTGTATCTTTAGTTGGGGGTGAGGGGATGGTCTTTCTAGTGATGCAGGGAGTGAGTCTGGAACAGAACGAGGGCAGACAGTTGAGTCATTTACCCTTGTAAGAAGACAGAGTCTTATGAATCACATGGGAACAGGGTGCCATAAACTTTGTTACAGAACATAGTTGTTTACAGAGCCTGTGGTTCCTCAGGGTTTACAAAACTTTATTTACAGGAATATGACTGTCTACCTTATCAGTATCGGGGGAGGTCAGCACTTATGGGAAAGGGGGGAGAACTGAGTGGGGAGCTGCCAGACTGCTTTCAGCTAGGAGAACTGATTTTCTTTTAAATTCTGATTTATCACCACCAGCTCCTTCGTGGTCATTGGCCGTGATTTTGAAAATAGCTCTAAAATTTTAATTATCCTTGTGACCACCTCAGGGTTCACTCTTCTTCGCATTTGGTCCTCTAAACTTAGAATTTCTGAGAGGCTTTTTGTAGAAAAATGTACCTGAGGGCCGGGGATTTAGCTCTGGTTTCCCCGCCTGCTGAGCAAGCGCAAGGACCCAAGTTCGATCCCCAGTACCAAAAAAAAAGAAAAAAAGAAAATGTACCTGTACCGTTGTTTCCTCTTATGTGTCATTTGGACAATGGATTCCTCTGCCTTAGATTTTCCCATCAATCTTGTCCTATATTCTCTCTATCTTCAGGAATTTTTCAAATATAGTATTTCTTTCAAGGCAGTGTCTCCAGGGTTTTTCAGTGGGATTAGAGGGGACATAGATGTAAAGCTTAGTTTGTCATCTTTATCCATTTCCCCACCATAGTTTTTTGTTTGTTTTTTGGGTTTTTTTGGGGGGGGGTGGTACCAGGGATCGAACTTGGGACCTTGCGCTTGCGAGGCAGATGGTGGAACCACTGAGCTAAATCCCTGGCCCAATAGTTTTAATTTTTAAAAAAACTCTCAACTGTGACCAGGTAATAATTCATAATATGGTTCATACTCATTATTGGAGAACAAAATGCACAATAAGCAGATGCGCATGGAGAGACCTATGAGCAGAGCATAACCTCCTTTAGCAACTCCTTTTTCCATTTCTCTCAATTGATAAAGTTCCTGTTTTCTTTCCAATCCTAGAACTGCTGACCATAGGAATTTCCTCGGTGCAGCATCCCCAAGGAAGCTACCTTTTGGAGACCCTACAATCTCTCTTCTTTGCTTCTTCCTTATCTGAGCAGAAACACTTTGTCGTTCTGGTACACCTGGCAAGTCCCGACCCCAAGTGGCTTGGTCGAATGACCTCCAACATCTCAGCCCTCTTTAAACCATACATCCAGGCCAGACAGCTAGTAGTGATCAACACACAAGGTAAAAGCTATCTTCCTCTGAAGAACCTTAAGAAAAAGTTTAATGACACCCCCGCCTCTGTAGCCTTTCGCTCGAAGCAGAACATGGATTATGCCTTCCTCATGAACTTTGCTGCCAACCACTCTGACTACTTCTTGGTGATTGAAGATGATGTGAAATGTGTTCCTGGATTCGTCACCCAGATTGCCAGTATATTGTCTGCCTGGGAAAAAAGGTTCTGGATGACTCTGGAGTTCTGTCCACTGGGCCTCACTGGAAAACTCTTTCACACTAGCGACCTCCCTTCCTTTGTTCGCTTCCTTCTCCTCTTTTACCAAGGAATGCCTTGTGATAACCTCCTCTCCTACTTTCTTAACCTCAGTCACCAAAAAACAATCCAATTTTCTCCATCTCTCTTCCAGCATAGAGGTGATTATTCCTTGGAGGGCAAATTCAATAGCCTCAAAGCAACTGAGGAAAACAATATGGGCTGTCCCAGCAATCCTGCTGCCACCCTTTATACGAACCTGAATGTCACCAGTGACTCTGTTCTCATGAATGCCTACAGCTTGGATAAGAATTACTTTTATACCAGGGAGGCGAAGGCTGGCAGCTACCTGACTGTGTTTTTACACATGCCTGCCACAGTGTTCCATGTTCAAGTGCTCACAGGCTCTGAACTAAAAGAGGAGAATCGATTGGAAGAGGGACAAGTAGAACTGGGATATGATTCTACTAATAGAGTCATTGACTGTGATGACTATGTTCTCCTGGGGATGCTAGTAAATGGCACCCTGAATAAGCATGTATTATCTGAGGACTCGGGGAAGCAGGTCAAATGTGTAAGACTGCTTGTAACAGGCACTCCACCCTCTGGATTAATAGTGAGGCACATCAACCTCTGGGTTAAGTAAAGTTTAAGGAATATAAAGAGAAGCCACCAGAAGTTCTAGGTTGGAGGCAGAGTCTACAGAGTTAACAAAACATTAAAGTCTTGAAGTTCTGAGGAAAATCTCTTTCCTAGGCCCTTTCAAGATTCTTAATACAGAAGACCCAGCCTGTTAAAAGACAGAGTGAAGGCAACATCCTCTTGGTCCCAGAGACTTAAAAGTGGGAGATGGAAGCTTATTTTTTAAAAACTTCTTGATTTTCTATCCCAAAGCACCTACTATCCAAAATTTTTTCCTTGGAGTAAGAATACCAGACCTCTAAAAATAAGAGGAATATGTGAGAGGGACTAACTGATACTGAGATCATAAGACTTCAACAACACATGAGAGAAAACAAAGGATCCTTCCAGCAGCCAAGGAATGGACTCATTAAGGACTTCCCATGTTAAAGGGAAAAGTAAATTGGCAATGAACAGGACTCTTTTCTCTGTGGCCTCTTTTTTCCATTATAAAGTACATTCAGCAAACATGGAGGCCCTTAGAGGGTACGCATAGTCCTCTCTACATATTCACACAACACACCACGGGATTCCTTTTAAATTGCATCACAATTATTAAAGACAGTTTACTATGATTTCTGTAGCTCCTTTCCCCAACACAGTCTTATCTATGGGACTGTAGGTAACTTGGATGTCCATGCCAAGGACTACTCTGGATATTTTACTAATATCTTTACCTGAGTTTGACTAGGAAGTTTTCTTTATTCTCAGAACAATCTGAGCCCTGAGCTCAACTAATGTCCAGTATCTGAGGATGGGGTTTTCCTTAGTTTGAAAACTGTAATCCGTGAAGTCAGAGAAAGAAGAAAAAGGAAAGGATCACTTTAAGAGGAATACTTGAAAAAACTAAAATCAAAAGCCAGACAAACAGCTGAAGGAGTAGTAATCAAAGTGGTGAGAAAGAGCTGGGGAATTTGGAAATAGATAATGAAATAAGAATGGGAGACAGGTTTTGGAGGCATTAGATGCAAAAGAATTGGAAAAGGGCCGGGGATTCAGCTGAGTGGTTTCACCGCCTGCTGCGCAAGCACAAGGACCCAAGTTCAATCCCTGGTACCAAAAAAAAAAAAAAAAAATTGGGAAAGCCACGAAATCCCCTACTGTGGCCAGCATGACTGCCCCAGGGCTCCCCATCAGATCCAGCTCTATGTTGGCACCAAGGCCATGCTTCCCAAACACCATGGCTGACCACAGTAGGGCCCTAAGCCAGACCTGTTCTGCCAAGATGGGAGATTCCTCTGACTTTATGTATTTTTTCCTTTTTTTTTTTTTGAGACAGGGTCTCTCTAAGTAGTTCAGGCTGGCTTGAACACATTATGTACCCCAGGCTGGCCTTGAACTCGAGGCGACCCTCCTGAGTGCTAGGATTACAGGTGTGTACCACTGAACCCAGCTTCTCTGACTTTAGTTTGGGGACTCCCTCTCAGTGTGTTTAAAACTGTCTTGCAAACAATCTTAGACTACAATCCTAGGAACTACACTCCTAGATTCTCCCTAGGTAACTGTCCCTTCTCTGTTTCCGTCTACAACTGTCTCACCTTCACCATAGTCCAAAGACGATGGCTAGTCTTGTTTTGGTGGCAGCTTCTTGCAAAGTGTGAGCCAATTCGAGTTGTACCAAGAGTGGTCTGAGAAAGCAGGTAGTGAGTTGAGGATTTAGGCCTAGCTTCCTCACAATCCTCAGGGAGTTGTAGCAATAGAGGTTAAAATGCATTCCTCCAATAAAAAGTCACAATGCCTGCTTGCTTCCTGGACCTGGGCCAATTTTCAGATCCATACTTATTGAAGATGTGACCAGGTCCCTAGAAGAAAGGACCCTGCAACACTGAAACTCATAGGTATTATAGTAGTTCTCTCCTTCTTTCCCCAAAGAGAACAACAGCCATTTATGTGAGTGACCGTCCAGGTGAGGAGGAGTAATGCCCAAACATTTTCATGACTTTTGGACACAAGGTCTGCGTTGTGTCCAAAGCATGATTTCAGCCTCCTGTTGAGTGAGAGCATAACATGGCCAGGTTATAAATGGAGTCTTTGCCAAAGTCATGCTTCCCATAGGACAACTGTGTCCCCAGGCCCACCAGTAGTCCTTTTCTCAGACTATGTGTATAATTGGAATCAATGGATTTGACAGTTGAAGAAATCCTCAAGATCCTTGGCCTATAGGATAATAACTGTGACAGTGGGGAAAACCATACTGGGGAAGATCAAGTCTCTGAAACTGACACCACCCCTGGCTAAGATAGCAAGTAAAGATCCTAGGTTGAGATGATGACACAGATTAGTGGCATTCGAGACCTAACAGAAACAGGGATGGTGTATCTGTTTATGACAAAATCTGTTTCACTCAGTTCTCTGGATCCTGCAGAAAACAGATGAATCCTGACAAATGATCATAGACTATCACAAACATGAGCAGTTAGTAGGCCTGATCACAGCTGTTGTGTCTGACATGATATCATTGCTAAAGCAGATCAATAAACCCATGGGTATATGCTGTGCAGCCATTGATTTAGTAAATGCATTTTCTCAATTCTAATTACAAAAGATAAGAAACAGTTCACATTCATATGAGATAACAACACTCACTCACATTTGCTTCAACTATGTTACCTCTCCTGCCCTTTGTCATGATGCAATCCAAAGAGATTTGGACACCCTGGACATTCCACAGAGCGTCACACCCATCCATTACATCCATTGATGACACCAAGCTGGTTAGACAGGACAAGCAAGTGACTTAGATCCTGGAGGCCTTGGTAAGAGGGTAAAAGATGAACCCTGCAAAGATTTAGTGAAGTTTTTAGGAGTGAGGGCACTGCCAACATAGTCCTTTCAAAATAGAGGACAGTCGCTACATTTTGTATCCTCTGCTATCAGAAAGGAAGTCCACTGTCCCCTAGGCTTGCTTGTGTCCTATAGGCAACAGTCGTCACACCTAGAAATTGTGCTCCAGCTTATTCATTGGGTGATACTGAAAGCTGCTGGCTTAAAGTGGGTTGTGGAGCAAGAAGTGTTTGCAACAGGTCCAGACTACAAGGCAAAAAGCCTTGCCAGTGGGCCATACACTCCAACAGGTCCTATGGTGTCAGCAGTCATGGTGATGGGGAAAGATGTGGGACAGAGTTTATGACAAGTCCCAGTGGGAGAATCATAACAGCCTTCCAGGATTCTGGAGCAAGGCCATCTCATCTACAACTAAGATGTATATAGGCCTTCTGAGGCACAGGTCTTGGAATGTAATTGACCCCTCGGAAATACAAAGTGCTTCAAGATGGGGCATACAGTGACTATGTATCCAGGACTTCCTGTAATAAGCTGAATTCTGTCATAAAGTCGAGAGTCAGAAAGTCAGAAAGCCCTAGTCACAGTCTGTCAAAGATGAAAATGATACATGTGAGTTTAAGCACAAGCAGGGCTGACTGCATAAGCTACATGAGAAGAGTTTGGACTTCATGTCACCCCACAAAGTTGCACCACAACTTGTACCTTTAGTAAGAGATTCCAGTGTCCTATGAGGCCAGCTGCTTCTGGATACTGTGCTGTAACAAAGTTGCACCACAACATCCCTCAGCTCACACTTTGGCCTTCTAGAGGGCCCATATGACCACCTGGAGGAAAAGGAAAAGACACAATCTTAGTATATGTGTGTGTATATATATATATATCTGCTCAATATGAGTAAATCTGAAAATGGTAGTGGCTGTCACATTCAGAGGTGAACTTGAAAGAGAGGCGAGAAGGATGATCTTCCCAATGGCAGAGCTCTGAACAGTGTACCTGACCATTTCACAGTTCTGGGCAGTGTCCAAAGGTCTGGCTGTCTGACAGACCCAGAAGACTAGAAGTAAACAGGACTCAGATGGGAGAATGCAGAAGGAAGCATTAGCTTGGGCACAAAGTGTGAAGATTTTTGTATCACATGTTAATACCCATCAAAATCATCCCAATAGAAAAGGCCCTAAACAACAAAGTAGACAAGTGATTCAGCCAATCGACTTTAGCCAATCTGGAAGTGCCACACCCAGTGTATAAATGGGGTTATTATGGTGGCAGACAGAGAGGGCACATATGGGTTCGGTGACATAAACTCTCACAAGGACTGATCAAGCTACTGCTGCCTTCGAACATCCAACTTGTCTGCCACAGAGACCAATGTCACTCACCAGTATGGACCCATTCCTTGTGCTGACTAACCAGACATGAAGTCCTCCCATCCTTAAGGGCTTTCTTCACAGAAAGAGATGTTAATTTTGAGCATGGTTCATCCTTTCCTGCCCACAGAAACTCAGGTTGCACTTCATGTAGGACTTCATAAAGTCTCTGATCATTAGTCATGAAAATCCACAACACAGCATCCAACTAACAGATCCACTTCCTAGCAAGAGAGGTACACAAGTGGACTCTGACAACAGGATCCACCACTTGTACTGTATAACACACTATCCAGAAGCAGCTGGCTTCATTAGACACTGGGATCTCTTGCTAAATGTACAGCTGAATTTCCATCGCAGAGATAACATTCTATAAGGATGGTATGCCTCTTGGGGGACAGTGTTTGGTTGGTTGGTTGGTTGTTTTGATTTTTCAAGACAGGAGCTCACTATGTAGTTCAGACTGTCTGTCATTGAACTCACTATGTAGCTCAGGCTGGCTTTGAACTTCAGGCTATCCTCCTGCCTCAGCCTCCCAATTGCTGGGATTACAGGCATGTGCAACCATGCCCAGTGGTGTGCATTCTTCAGAATACAATATATGCATTAAATCAGAGACCTCTATATAGGTTCCTAAAAGAAGAACACATGCGCCTAGGAACCTAAGGGTGGAAGCAAAAGTGGGCTTGACAGACCATCATGCCAGTCACCCACTAGGGATTTTGTACTTCCCATCCTTGCAACTCCAGTCTTTGTAGAAATGCTTATCTCCAAAAATGTTGCACCCTTGTCAGGGGAGACAGCAAGGGTTCTACTGAACTATAAGTTACAGATGCCATCAGGGCATCTTGGATTCTTGTTTCTAAGGACTAGAATCACCACTGTATAAGGAGTGATTGTCCCTGGGCAGCAGAAGGAGGTAGGGATACATAATGAGAAAAGAGATGAATACATGTGGAACCCAGGCCATTCACTTGGGCACCTGCTTGTACTCCACTACAACTATGTATGGAGTACCACCCATAGCAGCAAACTCACTTCAGAAGGGCTATGATTGACAAGAACTCAGGCCCCTTTAGAATATAGGTTCAGGTCACACCATCAGAGAAGACACTAAGACCTGCCAAGGTGATAGCTCAGAATAAAGGAAATTTAAAATCGATGGTAAAGCAGGGTGAAAATGATTACAGGTGGTGGCCCTGGTGTCAACTATAGCAATAAGGGCTATAGTTGTCTCATTGTGGATCACATCAGGAAGAAAGGCCAATAAGAACAGTGGAGGAGCTGCTCTCCAGCCTATATGGAGAAGGAGATCTGTGTGGTTCAAGGGGTGCACTGTGCTGCTCAGATCTCCTGTCACTGAGAGCATAATTCGTTGAAAGACTTAGCTGCTATCCAGCCAGATCCAGCATTGCATTGATGCTGAAAGTTCCTCCCCACAGACTGTTCCTCATCAATGACTGAGCAGTGGTCAACGGTCCAGTTGCCTAATCAGGGGCCTGGAAGAACCATCAGGTTAATAAGGCAGGCACCTTCTAGAAAAACCAGGAACCTTCCAAAGGACAATTTTGGCTTGAGGATTTCCCATCAGCCTGTCTAAACTTTTCTCAAAACTGCATTGATATATAACATACATTCCACTTAATCCTCCTTTATTCCACAGATGTCAAATTGGCACTGCAGCCTTCAAAGCTATCTTGCTACCTCTCTCAATCAGTCTCTTGCACATCTAATCACATTTTGTCATTCTTAGTGGATGTAAGCTTATTCTCACTGCACTTTGTCCAAATTAGAAAAAGCATTCCCTCTTAACATAGATGGCTCCTGGTTTGAAAAGCCAAATGCATTGCTTTCAGTGCTGGGTTTTAGTTCCCTATCACTCCCCTTGTGCACCACATGGTGTGTATAACCACACAGATGAAGAGTTGCTGGCCTTAGATAGTCAGCTAATAGATGGGTACAAGTCTGGCCCAAAGCTGGATCATTCCGGAAAGCTCATTTTAAACAAGTAAAGAAAGAAAAGCAATAATTTTTTTGTTCATGGAATAGTTATTTTATTTTTTTTTTTGTACCGGGGATTGAACTCAGGACCTTGAGCTTGTGAGGTGCCAGACCCACTGAGCTAAATCCCTGGCCCCTGAAATAGTTATTTTAAAAGAGAGTTAGCAGGTTGTCGAGCCCCAGACAGCTGGCTTGGATTATAGTCATGGATACCCACTAGGCACTATGTGTCCTTGGGGAGAGAGAATAGATTGATTCAGAAAAACTCAAACCACTCTTGGTCTTCCAGGTTATGAGGTTGTGAAATATAACAGGCTATTCTTGACCATATTAATAAGCCTGAAGCCTCTGACCGCATTGGTAGGGTAGTTTCTTGTCCTACTGGTATGTAGGCCAAGGTCTGTAGATACCTCCCACATATCTGGCCCAATTTGTGTGGGGAGAGGGCTGAGACTGACTGTAGAGAGCCCAATACTCTTGAAATATCTACAATGAGGCCAAAATCAACGCAACTTTTCCAGACACTTTCTGATCTTTTCTAACATCCAGTGTAGGAGCAATGTTGAGTACTCAACTCCAGTGCTCCCAGCCCTGTTTTCAGTAACTTTTCTTTTTCCTCCTGTTGTATTGTTCCCACCCACCTTATCTTGGACTGCATTTTACTGACCTGTCCATTCTGAGAGCTGTATGTGCCAAAGATCAAAGAACACAGGCAAAAATTAAGTTGGAATAGGGCCAGGGATTTAGCTCAGTGGCACCACACCTGCCTCACAAGCTCAAGGTTCTGAGTTCCATCCCAGGTAACAAAAAATAAATTTTTAAAAAAGTTGGAATACCCAAGGTAGCTGAGCTAAGTCTTCCCAAGAGTTTGAATTGAAAGCTGGGCACAGTGGTGTAGCCTTGTAATCCCAAGGCTACAAGGGTAATCTCCGGAGGCAAGAGGATCATAAGTTTGAAAATTTAGCAAGACTCTATCTCTAATCAAATAAATAAAATAAAAGATAGAGTCTGGTAACACAAGCAACAAAAAGAACACAGCCAAAGGCAGGAGTGGGGCATCATCTAGCAACAGCAGGCCCTTAAGAAATGTTTCTCCCATTGGGGGATGACCGCAGTCCTCAACCATGGTCTCTGGCAGCAGCAGCCTTGTCGCACCCGCCTTCTGTAGCGCACCTTCCTCCTGCAACAGAATGGAATTCGACATTGTTCCTATGCAGCTTCTCAGAAACATCTTATGTTGATAAAAATAGGAAGATTATTTGCCAGGGATTCACTGGTAAGCAGTGCACCTTTCATAGCCAGCAGACATTGGAATATGGCACCAAACTTGTTGGTGGAAGACACCAGGGAAAGGAAGCAAGACATGTTTGGGCTTACTCGTCTTTAATACTGTGAAGGAGGCCAAAGAACAGACTGGAGCAATTGCATCTGTCATTTATGTCCCTCCTCCTTTTGCTGCCGCGGCCAGCGATAAAGCTGTTAAGGCAGAAATGCCCTTGGTTGTGTGCATTACGGAAGGTATCTCACACCAGGACATGGTGTGGGTCAAGCACAAACTGCTCTGCCAGGGAAAGACGAAGTTAATTGGGCTGAATCTCCCTGGAGTCATCAATCCTGGAGAATGCAAAATGGGCATCATGCCTGGCCATATTCACAAGAAAGGAAGAGTTGGTATTGTGTCCAGATTGGGCACCCTGACGTATGAAGCAGTTCATCAAACAGTGCAAGTTGGATAGGGACAGTCTTTGTGTGTTGGCATTGGAGGTGATCCTTTTAATGGAACAAATTTTATTGACAGCCTTGAAATCTTTTTGAGTGACTCAGCCACAGAAGGCATCATATTGATTGGTGAAATTGGTGGCAATGCAGAAGAAAATGCTGCAGAATTTTTGAAGCAACATAATTCAGGTCCAAATGCCAAGCCTGTAGTGTCCTTCATTGCTGGTCTAACCACTCCTCCTGGCAGAAGAATGGGTCATGCAGGGCAATTATTGCTGGAGGAAAAGGTGGAGCTAAAGAGAAGATCGCTGTCCTTCAGAGTGCGGGAGTAGTGGTCAGCATGTCCCCTGCACATGTCCCTGCTGGGAACCACCATCTACAAGGAATTTGAAAAGAGGAAGATACTCTGAAAGAACAAAGCAGTCCCCACACCTGTGGAATGAATCACAATAGACAAGGGAACCAACAGCACTTTGCTTCCTTGTCCACTGATTTTCAACTCGTGTGCCTGACACTGGGCTTTCAGTATAACAGGAAACAAAAATGAGACTTGGAATGTACCAAATTGAGATATTTTCACCTGCTGTATAACAAAGACAGACAATAAATCTGCCATCTGACTTGAAGAAAAAAAAAGAAAGAAATGTTTCTTGCCTTTATTTCTCCTAAACATCAATTTCTCATCTTTAATCTGGAGGCAATAATAAACACGTTCAATGCCATTTGTGAGGACTCAATATAAATACATTAGCAAGTGATTTTCCATCACTATCACAATGTCTGAGGCATGAGTTGCTCAATAAATACTATCCTTGACTTCATTTTTTTCTACATTATATCATCAGTGGTGCTCAAAGTGTTTAATAATCTAGATGAAACAAACATCCTCCAATCACAACAGGCTCTGCCTCTGAGAGGCAGGCAGAGTTCCAGAATTCCCCTGCCATGACAGGTTTTAACTCTTTAGTTGCTAGACCGTGGGGCATCTGAGAAACCTCAGGGAAGATACCCAGAATGGCTGGGGCATCTGAAGGCTCAAGTAAAGAATCAGTGCTTTTTAGCAAAGGCAGTCTCTAAGTCCTTGTTACAAACTCAGATGCAAAAGTGGGTGAGAGACATTTGTATAAATAGTCTTTCAAGCAGATATCTATCTATATGGGAGTGTATATGTATACATGGGATATTCAGGTAGGAGGTAAGTGAGGAAGCATATCAGGGGAGTAGTGTGTTGTGTGTGTAAGTGGATATATATATAAGTGTGCGGAGCCAGTGTGTGGAAGGCTTACATGCATGTGGACATGGAGGTGAGAGATGGTACTATAAAGCCGTCAGATATTCCCAGAAGCATAAGGAGAAATAGAAAGAGCAAGGCTGGCCAAATCCATGGACAGAGGGAAATATACTCTATTCTCATCACTGTCACCCAGCCTCTGAGAGCCAGTACCATCCCAGCTCTATGTATCTTGCTTCACTCAGATTCTTGCTGGGTAAAATAGAATTTAGCCACCAGGGGTCTATTAATCCCACTGCAATCCCTTGTGTTCTGTAGGTTTATAAGAAAAATAAGTTAATTCCCATGATGGGCACTGGGACCGAGACTCAGGCCAGGGACTGTACAGGCAGGATGAGGACCAAGCCCAGGCAGGAATGGAGGAAGCCAGGGGGTGACAAAAAGCCTGACAGATGAGCCACAGAAACAGATTTGCTTTGGGTCCAAGGAGTCATCAGTCAAGGCTAGGATGAGGTGGGAAGCAAAAAAGCAAAGAAAAGTGAAAAGTTTTTGACAAATACTTTGTAATAATTCCATAGGATATCGAAGTGTTATCCTGGTTTCAAGGAATTATCCTACAGAATATGCTCTCTGATTAAAAATAAATAAAATCATAAATCAATAGCTATATATCTAAAAATCCCCAAATATTTGGAAATCAAATAAATCTAAATAGGTCATGCATCCGAAAAAGAAAGTACAAAGGAAATTAGAAAATATTTGAACTGAATCATAGTAAACATATAATATACCTAAATTTGTGAGATGCAACTAAAGCAATCTCTTTCTTTTTTTTGCATTGGTACCAGGGATCGAACTCAGGTCCTCGCACCTGTGCAGCAGACGCCAAGCCACAGAGCTAAATCCCCAGCCCATCTAAAGCAATCTTTAAAATAAGATTACAGCTTTCAGAGCTTATTTAGGACTGAGTGTGTAATTCAGGGGTAGAGTACTTGGATAGCATGTATGAGGCCTTTGGTATGATCTCAACACTGCAAAAAACCCCTTAGTTTTTAGAGAAAAAAGTCAACACATTAGCCATTGTTAACCACTATGAAACTGCAAATTAGAAACACAATAAAACATTATCATATAACTATTAGAACTAAAATTTAAAACACAAAATCACCCTGATAATGCCCAGTACTGAGGAGCAACTGGATCTCATACATTCCTGATAGGAATTCAAAGTGGTACACCTACTTTAAAACAAAAAAAAAGTTTAGCAATTTCTTTTACAGTAAATAGCTTTACCATATGACCCAAAAATATTCTTGTGTATCTGAGAGACATGAACATTTGTTCACACAACAATCTGAAAGGAATGGTTTTATTTCTAATTACTCAAACCTTAAAACAACCCAAATATCCATCAAATTGTAACTGGATAAAGAAGCTGTGGTCCATCTGTACAAAGAAATGTTAATAATCAATAAAAGGAACAAGCTACTGATATATACAAAACCGTAGATAAATCTCAAACACAGTGTGCTAACGGAAAAAAACTCAGACACAGAAGGCTACATATGACATTCTGGAAAAACACCACTGTGGAGACGGGAAATAGGTCAATAGTTAGGAGAGCCTGGAGGTGAGGGAAAAGACTGACTGCCAGGCAGAGGTGGTTTGGGGACGATGGACTGTCCTGTGCCTGGATTTGGGATGTGATTTCATGATTGTATGTGTTTGTCAAAGCTCACAATACTCTACACTGAAATATATTACTTTACTACAAGGTATATAAGCTATAACTCAATTTACAAAAGAAAAAACCCACAATGAGATACCAGAACCTGTCTACCAGAAGGGCTAAAACTCAGAAGGTTGACAAAACCAAGGGTGCCAAGGAGATACGTGAACTGAATTCTCATGTGTTGCTAATGGAAACACAAAATGGCACAACCACTTTGAAAACTTGGTAGTTTCTTATAAAGATAAATCTTCCCCTAGCACATAAGCCAGCCATTCCACTCTATGAGATTTTTCCCAAGATAAATGAAAGCATATGGTATACAAAGATCTGCACATAAGTTTTCATTGCAGCTTTGTTCATTATAGCAAATGTTCATCCCAACTCTTGAATAGATGAACAAATTGTGTAGATTGACAGTAGAATACTATTCAGTAATGAAAAAATGAAGTGCTGATACATCCAACAACATGGATGAGCATTAAAAACATTATACTAAGTGAAAAGATAGAAGCTGTAGGATTTTCTCTTTATTAAATTCTAGAAAAGGCAAACTATAGTGATAGAAAGAATAACAGTGGTTTCCTGAGACAAGACGTAAGGAGAAGGCGAGGTTGACTCTAACGGGCCACAAACAATCTTTTTAGTGATGGAATTGTTCTATATCTTGATCGAGGTAGTAGTGGTGGTCATAGAACTACATGTATTTCTCAAAATTCCATGACTGGCCCATCACAATGCTGCACACCTGCAATCCCAGATGCTCAGGACTCTGACACAGAAGGGTAACAAGTTTGAGGCAAGCTTGGGCAACTTAGCAAGACACTATCTCAAAATTAAAGGGGGGGGGCGGCGCTGGGGATGCAGTTTAGCACTACTTGGGTCCAGTACCAAAAAAGAAAAAAATCAGTGACAGTTAAAATTGCTTACAAATTATATTTCAATAAAGCTGACTTTTAAAAAGTAATCCCAGCACTCAGGAGGCTGAGGCAGGAGGATTGCTGCAAGTTCGAGGTCACCCTAGGTAACATAGCGAGTTCAAGGCCAGTCTGAACTACAGATTGAGACCCTGTCTCAAAAAACAAAACAACAACAAGAAAACCCAAAAAAAGAACTGACAAGAACCTATTCTAATAAAAATATTATAGTGTAAGCATATGTGTAAAAATAATCCTAAGAAATAGGGATATATAGAGACCTTCCTTAGAGATGGTGCTACAGAAGAATGGAGAAAGAATGTTTATTTTAATAAACAGTGCAAGAATGCATGGTCATCTACACAGGAAAAATAAAAATACAAGAAGCCAAAAGCACCTTCTACATAAAAATTAATTCTAATAATTATAAGAAGAATGTACAGGAGCCATTATTACAACCTTGAGAATGGAGGGAAAATAAACGTTATGTGTATGTTAAAGAAAGTCTAGTAGATTGGTGACACTAAGAGCAGTAAAAGTAACCACAAACGTACACATTCATTGACTGTCCCAAAGTGCCAGTGCCGTTCACAAAGTAAAGAAAAGCGCTTTCCACAAATGGTGCTAAACAACTGGGTGTCAGTAAGAAAAAGGAACCTCAACCCCTACCTCATTCTAATATTAATTTGACAGTCTTCTGTTTGTTTTTGGTACCGGGGATCGAACTCAGGTCCTTTCGCTTGCGAAGCAGGCAGCGGAACCACTGAGCTAAATCCCCAGCCCTCTAATATTAATTTGATTATTTCATTCAAATATTAATTTGAGATGAATCATAAATCTAGAGGTAAAAAACTAACACTATAAAGCTTCTAAAGGTGGGCTGGGGATTTAGCTCAGTGGTTCCGGCAACTGCCGCGCACAAGTGCAAGGTCACGAGTTCGATTCCCCGTACCAAAAAAAAAAGGCTTCTAAAGGCAACATAAGAGAATATCTTTTCAATCTTCATAGTACCTGAATTTTTAAGACAAACTATCACTGACCATAAAAGAAAAAATAAGTTGAATTTTACCAAACATATATAACTTTTTATTATAAAAAATTGGGGTTTTTTTCAAGTTTTGTACAAAAAAAATTGTTCTTGATCTTCTCTATTTTAGCTTTAATATAAATCTTAATATTGTTAAGAGTTGGTTGGTTGGTTCCTAGAAGAAAAAGTTAGGACTGCTCCACTGCTGGTGGGAGTGTAGACTGGTGCAACCACTGTGGAAATCAGTATAGAGATACCTCAAAGAACTAGGACTGGAAGTCTCATTTGACCCAGCTATTCCCCTGCTGGGTATCTTCCCAAAAGAATTAAAAGAATCATACCACAGTGATATATGTGCACCCATGTTTATAGCAGCACAGTTTGTAATAGCTAAAGCTTGGAAACAGCCCAAGTGCCCATCAACTGGAGACTGGATAAAGAAGATGTGTTTTTTTTCTAAAATGGAATACTACTCAGCCATAAAAAAGAGAAACTAGAGGCATTTATAGCTAAATGGATGCACATTGAGGTGCTACTCTTAAGTGAAATAAATAAGACACACATGAGTAAATACCGAATAGTTTCTCTAGTGTGAGAAACTGAAAGTGTAAATAAGGACTAAAAGCTACAATAGATAATGTAAAATAGGAAGAAAAGGGGCAAAGGAGAGGGGGAAGTGGGAGGGGTAGGGGAAAGGAAAGAAGGGAATGGAACTAATATGAGAAAATGAAAAACTGGAAATAAAGTCTTTGTAAATAGGGAGGGATGGAGGGGTTGAAGGGAGGGCAGGGGAAGGGGGAAAAATAACAACCAAGAGAGATTATGTAAAGGAGCAAAAACAAGAAAAAGTTCAGAGGTGGGGGGACTCGAAAAAGGATTCAAACAGTGGAAGAGAGTTCGAAGAAGTTATGCCCTTGTAGAAGCTTAAAGCTTTAAAATACATGGCTTTGTCAAAATAGCACGATTATAAGTAAAATTCTAAGTGTTGGAGAAAGACTGGAAATACATCCTCGGTAATGAATAAGAAGAGATGAAGAGAAAAAAAGAGAAACTTGTGAGCCCCCCTGGGCAGATCTAGGTCCAAGAGACAAATGGAGCCTTGAGGACAGGGACTGAGGGACCCACCGGGCAGCACAGTGTAGCACCAACCCTGGGAGGGGGCAGCAATGATCCATCCAGGGAGTCTTCTCATAGAGGAAGGGGTAGCTCAGAATCCACCATGTGGATTTGATTCTGACAAGTAATTTCCAAATTTCAAGTCAGAAGACTGGAACGCTGGTGTTGAAACTATGACCCCATCTCACCCAGAAACAGGTGCTTGATGTCAGACCAGGGCAGGGGGCAGCCCATTCACGCTGAACAATGGTTGTCAGGCGGGGTCTCCTGGGAGGGCTGACCCAGAGGGACCAGTCTGGGAGCCCAGCCTTCAGCACTAAAGCTTTTTCTCTTCCTTTCAGAGAAATTCTTGCTCTCTGATAAACCCTGAAGCCACAGTGTCTGTTAGGCAGGAAGACTTCAATGAATATAGCAAACATGGTGAAGACAGGAACATGATGAGAAATTTCTGGTCATTTTCAGGTTTCCATCTTCCTACCGGCTTAGCATGGGGCAGTTTTAACAATAAGCTTTTCCCTTGGCCCTTCTGATCTGATTCACAACCTCAAACATCTGTCTAACATAATCCTGGAAAGGATCAGGTACAAAAGTAAGTGTGGAGTTGAAAGACAAGGTTAAATTTATTGATCAATAAAACCCATGGGGACACTTTGGCTTGAGTTTGAAATTTGGGGGAAAATACAATCAATATCTAGGCCTCAAATCCCTCTTTCTGGCAACAGACCTTCTCTGGTTAGGTCTCTAAGAGTAGATAAATGAAAGAAGCTTCTCCAATTTTAACCCAAGGAGGAAAGGGGAAAACACCCTGCCTGAACAGAATAGCCGAACAGAATCAAATCCCTTGACCTTTGTCCTTTAGATGGTTACAAGTAGGAAGAAGAGGAGATTTGGCAGGGAAACGTTTAAGGCAATAATTAGGTAGTGGTATCCCGGAAGACAGATAGGGGACAGGAAGTGGCAGATTTCTAAGGAGTAAGACGCTCCTGTGCTCTGAGTAGTGCCTAGAGCTACACTTCTTTGTAGAACTGACCCTGCTCCAACACCATGTGTTATTACCTATGGAGATATATGTTTGCTGCATCCTTGGTCACCATGGGATTCTCCCTTCAAGAAAATACAGAACAGCTTGTTGACTACAGTGTATTATTGGTAAATACTAGACATGAAGGCTGCACCATTGTCAGCCCTGGCAGTAGAAGAGGAATTTACACAATTATGTGAAACATCCCAGTCCCATCAAAGGAGTTCTAAGAGAGCCCTTGAAGAATCTGGAGAATGTCAGAAGAGAGATAAAACTCTGAACCAGCTTTGATAGATGAGTAAGTTGTGACTAGGGCCAGGGAAGAGGAGCAGGCATCCTAAGTGGGGAGAGAGTGACACATAGCTACCTTTGGCAGGCCTACCAAGCTGAGGACAGCCTGGCAGGTGCCATTTCCCTCGCCAGAGTCTGCTGTGGAGATGCTATTCTTCTCACATGAAGGGACTGAAGTAACTTGCCCAGTGTAAACATCTGCATGTGAGAAAACCAAGGAGCACATGGGATGAGCTGACGCTTTAGAATCTACCTGTTTTCTAAAATGCCACAGAACAGGCAGAACAAAGCCCAGGGTGGGTTGGGAGGCGGTGCAGACTTGGGTGGGGGCAAAGCTGGGACTCAGATGGAGGCAATGTATGCAAATTCCCTTCGGACACAATTGGACTCGGTTTTCAGCATCTCCCGGGACCCAGTGAAGGCCTAAGCCAAGTTAGACCATGTTTGCCAGCCTGACCATGGTAGAGAAATGGGGTGAGGGGTGCAGCAGAGCAGGGCAGGCAAATCCTTACCCAGCCTGAGCCTAGCAGCTCCCAAAAGACATTGCAGCCAGCCGTGGGGAGCCACTGCCCATTCAGGACGATGGCTTCTGTTGCAAAGCCCAGGGAATCTGGACAAGGTGGGAGAGCAGTTAGCTGAGCCTTACACGTGGCTCTCTGGTCCCTGGATCTGGGGCTCTCCCAGACTGTCCTAAAGGGGAATCTGCCCTTCACTTTTCTCAAGGGGCCCTGAGGATCAACTTCAGGGCTGACACATGTCCATCTTGTCCTCCAAAGGAAAAAGACATAACCCTGCAGATAATCCAGGATCAAACCAACTCTGAAATCAAGAACCATGCAGGAACCTTCAAGGAGATACAGAAAATGTCCCCTCTGCTGCGACACGCCAACTACACCCTCCTGGCTGGAACCCCACCCAGGGAGAAGAGTGAGTGTGCAGGAGGGCAGCCGGGCCAGGGGAAGCTGAGGCAGGGTGTTTTAGGAGGAAGCATCAAAAGCCTGGGCCGAGCTGGCAGCTGGTGAGGACAGGAGAGCAGCTGATCCAGGGCTGTCTGGGGACAGGTGCAGGGGGCAGTGCTGAGCACATTGTCCTCCCACCTGGCCAAGTCCTGCAGCTGGCAGGGGGAAGGTCACAGGGACCTGTGGAGGAGCCTCCCAGGCAGAAGCTCATTCAGGGTGGGCCCAGGGAGAGGGAGGCAGGGAGAGCCTGGGCAGCTTGGGGGGGCGAGGGATTGGTTCATGCCTATAACCCAGCACTTAAAGAGGCTGAGAAAGGAGGATCACAGCTTGGAGCCCACACTGGGCAACTTAGTGAGACCCCTTCTCATTAAAAATAAAAGTGGCTGGGAATGTAGCTCAGTGGCAGACTGGCCCTGGACTACCAGTTCCTCGGGCCTAGACCTGTTCATCCTGTTCAGGGAGGTCCATGGGCCTGAGATAACTCTGAATGTCCAACCAGGCTAAGATGTTTTGCCAAGCCAGCTCACCTGCCTTGGTATGTGGTGGCCTCCCTTCCCCATCAGGGTAGCCTGAACTCTAGAGCTTCCCCTACACCCTTTCAACCTCTTCTGATCACATCCAGACCTCTCACCTGGGCCCTTCGCTCCCAGGGAAAAGACGTGCGCATTTGTCACAGGGGCTGCAGGAAGGGGAGGCCTGGGAGGAGAGTCCTAGGACCTCTCCACCGTCCTGAGGCACTAAGGTCCTTGTCTCCC
The DNA here is from genome assembly GCF_000247695.1 of Heterocephalus glaber. The sequence goes on from NW_004624807.1 coordinate 7,862,619, forward strand.
CCAGAGCTACTAACGGTGGGGATCTCCTCAGTGCAGCGTCCCCATGGAACCTACCTCCTGGCAACCCTCCAGTCCCTGTTCCAAGCTTCCTCCACACATGACCTGGAGTGCATCGTGGTGCTGGTCCACCTGTCAGACCCTGACTCTGCGTGGCTCACACAGACAGTCGCCAATATCTCAGAGCTCTTCGCACCACACATCAAGGCCCAGAAGCTGCTCGTGGTCCATGGTCTTCTCGGTGGCTCCCCTCTGAGGAACGTGAACCACTCCTGGCCCTGCCAATCGCTTTATTCCAGGCAGAAGTTAGATTATGCCCTCCTCATGCACTTTGACAGCAACCTCTCCGAGTACTTCCTGTTGATGGAGGACAATGTCCGTTGTGCCCCCAGATTCGTGTCTGCCATCTACTGGGCAGTATTAGCCTGGAAGGAGCTCCCTTGGGTGATGCTAGAGTTCTCCAGCCTGAGATTCTCTGGGAAAGTTTTCCACACAAGTGACCTCACCCGCCTGACTTCCTTTTTCCTCCTCTTCCCCAAGTACACTCCCACTCACCTGTTTCTCTCTGAACTCCCTCTTTTCTCTGCTCAAAATGTCCCAATTCATTTCGGTACCCCCATGTTCTTCCACATGGGCAATTATCCTGAGTCTGAGGCTGCCTGCTTTCCTGCAGAGGAGGTTGAGGACTTTGGTGAATCAGACAACCCTGCTGCTGTTGTCTTCACGGACATGACGTCCAAGACAGACCTCCCACAATATGCCTATGTCCTGAGCGAGGACAGCTTTGCCACCTTGGATCCTCTCAAAGGCAACTACATGACAGTGGTTCTAGATAGACTGCAAAAAGTCACCCGCATCTTGGTGCACACAGGCTCTAAAATCAAAGGGCTGTACCGACTGGAGCAGGGGCAAGTACTGCCGGGCTATGACCACCTGCAGAATCACAAAGACTGTGCTCACTACACCCTTCTGGGGCCACTGGTGGCAGGGAATTTGGACCAGAGGGTGATCTATGAAGAAGATTCTGTGCAGGAGCTGAGCTGTATAAAACTGCTGGTATTAGCATCTCAAAACTCTTGGCTCCTGATCAGGGAAATCAAAGTCTGGGCAGAGCCTGAGAAAGAGGAGTATGAGTGGGCACAATGATTCGGGTAGGACTGGGTTTGGAAATGGTTTAAGGATGGATGAATAAATCTAGAAGCTGCTGAAGTGCTGCTCCTACTGAGTTGGGTGTTCATGCAATCACTACTCTAAACTTGGACTCTTTGGCAAATGAAAGGCAGTGTTTTTTAACAAGTACACTAGAAGCCCTGTTGTTCACACCTGTAGTCCCAGAAATCCAGAGGCTGAGGTGGGAGGATCAAGAGTTCAAAGCCAGCTTTGGCTCCATAATGAGGTCAAGGCCAGCCTCCACTATACAGGGAAACCCTGTTTCCAAAAAGCAAAGCCCAGCATGGTGGCACATGCCTGTGGTCCTAGCACTCTGAGGCAGGAACATCACAAATTCAAGCCTTGCCTGGACAATTAGCATCTTAGCAAAATCCTGTTTCAAAAGACAGAAAATTTTTTAAAAGACTGGGGATTATAGCTCACTGTGAAGACCTGGGGTTCAAGTCCCCCAAAAAAGGAAAAGAAAACAATACTACACTAGAAATCCTGGTGTGGTGTTATATGCCTGTAATCCCAGCTACTTGGGAGACCAAGCCATGATCATCACAAATTCAAGGCTAGCCAGGGAAACCTAGCAAGACCCTGACAAAAAAAATAAATAAAACAAAAACCTACACAAAAGATGTAAACAAGGAATATCCTGGGCAGGATAATATGTATGGCACCTTAGTTACTTCTTGTCACTAAGACATAGTACCCAACACAACAACTCTAAGGAAGAAAGGTCCATTTTAGCTAATAGTTTGTAAAGGTTTCAGACCATAGTCAGCTGGCTCCAAAGGCAGGGTGGCATGGCACAGGGGGATTGCAGAGAAGAAACAGTTCATGGCATGGATGCGGGAAGCAGAGATCAGAGAAGGAGGGTGATAGACCCTTCCAAGCCACATTTCCTGTGACCCACCAGGCTTCACCTCCCAACATCACATTTAGCTATAAACTCATCAGTGGAGTTAGGATCACACATTTTTTTTGTTTCTTTTTTTTTATCTATTCAGCAAATATTTGGTTGCATACTTAATGTTGGGTGCTGTTAAAGACAATATGAGGGCTGGGGATTTAGCTCAGTGGTTACGGTGCCTGCCTTGCAAGCGCAAGGTCCCGAGTTCAATCTCCGGTACCAAAAAAAAAAAGACAATATGAGTAAGCTGAACCAAACATGGATGACACTGGCAAAAGATTTAACAGTAAAAATCAGTAACTGAAATGTAACATAAACATTAACTCTTGGGGCTGGGCATTTAGCTCATTGGTTCCACTGCCTGCCTCAAAAGCTCAAGGACCCGAGTTCAATCCCCAGTACAAAAAAAAAAAAAATTAAATAAATGTTAACTCTAAATCGATGAACAAAATTGATGACTTTACTTATCCACTGATGAATATCACGCCCCCCTAATTCAATCCCCTCCCCAAATCCCCACCTATGAGTTCATGAGGCTTTGGGGAGACATCTAGATATGAACCATAACATGGTCACCCTAATTCTGAGTTTTCTAGACTATGTAAGAAAAATGACACCTTCTAATGAGGGGCAGAGACAAGCAGTATCTTTCTGGACTTCCAAGCACTAGAGAGGAGTCACCGTGAGCTGCCTTGGGTTTTGTCTACACACAGGTCCTTCACCCTAGGGCCTTGATGGAGTTAATACTCCCTCTAGAGTTGGCCGCAGCCTTGCCAGAACCATGGTCGTGGAAGAACTGACTTTGGTTCATATCGTCAATAGACCCAAACTTCCACTGTGGCAAAGTTGAGACCTTGCTGAAGCAGAGTATGCTGAGTTGGGTGCCATTCAAGAATGACTGTTTTAAATATCTACAAATATTCTATAATTGTGTGCAAAATTTGGTACTGGCTTATATGTGCCTTTTTCCTAAGGAGAGGATACTCTACTTTCATAGCACTGAAATGCTCCATATGTTCCTTTAAAAGGTAATAATAGCTAATCCAGCAACTGTGACATTTTAAGGGAACAAGCAATATGTTTCTTAAAGCATAAATCTTTCTATTTCCATTGGAAAATAAGAAGTTAAGATCACACATTTCTCCATTTCTTTTTTATCTGTTCAGTAAATATTTGGGTGCATACTTAATGTTGGGTACAAAGACAATATGAATAAGGTGAACCAAACATGGATGACATTGGCAAGGGATTTAACAGAAAAAAACAGTAATTGAAATATGACAAAATGTTAATTCTAAGTTGATGAATAAAATTGATGACCTTCAATAAAAACACAAATAAGGTTTTTGTCGTGTCTATTTTTTTTACATTTTTCCTAAGTCAAAAATATGACAAACTATTATATTTATGGCAAATGATATTTTTGTACAACCATTACCTTTTTATTACAATATTTATTCTCTTATTTTATTAGAAACAGAATAATGTCATACAAGACCACGTGCACATCTCAAAAAGGATAAAGCTGGTGTGTATCTGTAAACCTAGCTACTCAGGAGGCTGAGGCAGAAGGAATGAGAATTTAGGGCCAATCTGGGTGTCTTAATAAGAATCCATCTCAAAAAGCAATTAAAATATAGTAAAAAGGGTATTTTGTTTGTTTAAAACAAAGTCATGCTATCTAATTCAGACTGGCCTCTAACTCCAGGCAATCTTCCTGCCTCAGTCTCTGAAACACCAGGATTATAGGCATGTGCCATCATGTCCAGCTGGAAAATTCAAATTTAAGAAAAAATTTCCATATCCCTTGCAATTTAGGTTGGCCAATAAAATGAAAGGAAAAAAAAATTCAGTGGGGCATAGTCAGCTAGCAGAAACCTTTTCTGTATTGTTCTGATCATCTTTAGCTTGTTGTTTCACTATTGTTTTAATCAGAAATGCTTGTTATATTTTGTTCAGATTTTCTAGCCTTCTTCAGTGAGAGGGTTGGTTCAAATTACCTAGTTTATCATCATAAAAAGCTTTTATGTGTGACTTGAAAAGATCTTGAAGATAACATCATTAAATGAAAACTATAAAGCTTCAATACAATACATTCAAGATTATTCATTCATATATCTTTATCCAATGTAATTACAAAAAGAAGCTACAGTGATTTCTGTTGCTGGCGTCTTGTTTGACTATGAACCTTGTAAAAACAAAGGGGATGGGGCTAAGTGGTAAGGCACTTGCCTAGCATTGTGAGGCCCTGCATTTGATCCCAAGTACCACAAAAAATAAGTAAATAAAAATGAAACAAATCCCCAGCACTAGAAAGAAAATAAAACCTATAGTACCAAAGGACTACACACTTAGCACAGAACACTGGAAATAAACACAAGCCACAAAATAGAACAGAAATAAAATTTACGTATTTCAATATTTGTATTAGTAAAGAGGGGGAAAAATCCTCCCTGTAATCCCTAACACACATGATTCATTTGTAACCAACCAAATTAACCCTGTTGGGGGCTCCCAAAGATATCCAGGAAAGATTACATTCTAAACTGGTCACAACTCCAGTTGTTAGTGCCCCCAGGGCACCTGGAAAAAGTAAATGAAAATCTTTTGGAATAATCTAGGACTCAAAAAATCTCTACAAGGCCCCAGGGATGTAGCTCAGTGGTTCTGGCACCTGTCTCGAAAGTGCAAGGTCCCGAGTTCGATCCCTGGTACCAAAAAAAAAAACAAAAAAAACTCTACAAAATTCTAAAGACAAAAAAAAGCCCTCATATAAAAAAATCAGAAAACCCACAGGGAAATATGGTTCTATTATGAGAATCAGAAGAAGCAAAACAAAGCAAATAATAATAATTAATAAAACCCCAATCAGAGTTGAAAAGACTTCAAATGCTAAAATGACCACAGGATAAAAAGTAACCATTAATATGTTTTCAAAAATAAAAGCCTGCTTTGAAAATATGAGTAAAAGTAAGTAACAAAAAGGACTAAGAATATTTAAAAGGACTAAGAATATTTTAAAATAACCAAATAGGGCCAGGGATTTAGCTCAGTGGTTCTGGCACCTGCCTTGCAAACTCAAGGTCCTGAGTTTGATCCCTGGTACCCAAATAAATAAATAAATAAATAAATATTAAAATAACCAAATAGAACTTCTAAAGGGGGGGGGAAGGTAATAATTGAAATGTAAAATCAATGGGTAAGTGACTTTCCAGTCCCCCTCTGTCTCTCATAGACAGAAACTATCTTTCTGTCAATAAATTCTTCCTACTCTTAAAAAAACAAAAAACAAAAAAACGACTTCAACAAAAAGAGGGAGGTGGCAGGCAGCGCTTTGTCCCAGAGCCTGGACTCACAGTGTGGGAAGGCAGTCAAACTTGCAGATGCACAGTGACTACTGATGACTCCAGAAGCCTCCACAGAGAAAGGTATCAGTGGAACAGAGCAGTGGACGCAACAAACTGCAGTAGCTAGAAATCAGTGAGTTATTCGGGTTCAGACATCACCCAAGAGAGGGCGATTGGCTGGTAGTCATCTTGGAAAGGGGCCAACTGAGCTCGGAATTTAGAACAGCTACAAGCCAGCTTCATCTAGTGGCTCCCAGTGTCTCAGTGTGGGTGCTGGATTCAAGTCAGCAGGAGTTCAGAGAGGGAAGTTCAAGTCGGAAGGAGGCACATGGATCGTGACAGACTCAACAAATATAGTCCCAGCCTTACAGCCAGAAATCAGCCTGAACTTCAGTAGAACTAAAGGTCCAGGCTTGCTGGGATTATCTACTACTCCACCATAAATCAATGGCTGGCTTGCTGGAATTAAACAACTCAGATCTGGACTTTGTCTCCCCTTGTTGAGACCCAGCTTGAATTGGATTTCTTTTTTTCTTTTTCTCCTTATTTTCTTCTTTTTTTCTTTCTTTTTTTCATTTCTTTTCCTCTTTTCTGGTTTTTATTCTTGTTCTGTTTTATTTTTTCCTGACTGTTCTTGTTTTTACATGAATGTGAACACAGTTTCTAGATTTTTTGTTGTGGTTGTTCTGTTCTGTTCTTGTTTTTCTTTCTCTCTTCTCTCTTTCCCTCCTGTCATCTTCACCAGTTTCCCAGTTTGTATGATCTTCCTTTGCCCTCTAGCCTTGCTTCTAAACTCTTTTTCTATTTCTCTATTTTTCCCCCCAATCCCTTCTAAATCTTCTCCCTTTAGGGTAAAATTGCCATATTAAGGGCTTATTTGTTGCATATAATTTTCTGGTTCATTCTAGATTTTGTTTATATAAAACACAAATCTAGTTCAGATGGTTAAAGGTGGCAAATTAATACTTAACCGCAGTTTGTCATTTTCTAGGCTGTGTTTAATGCTACTGTTATTGCTGATTGTACTAGTTAGCCAGGGTGACATAATTGTGCTAATCAATTGTTTTTCCTGATATACCAAGATTGAAATTGCCTAAGGGTCTTAAAAAATACTATAGGCCTCCACCTGCCTCAAAAATGCAAGGTCCCAAGTTCAACCCCCAATACCCAAAAAAAAAAAAAAAAATACTACAGGCCAGAAATGGGAAATAGGGAGATAGATCTTTTGCAAATGGGGAGGGCACCAAGGGATGGAGGGAGGAGGTGAGGGCGAGAGGATTAAAAAAAAGAATTAAAGTGCATGATCTTTATGTATACAAACATGTACTAATAAAAAACAAAAATTGAAAAAATAAATAAATGCAAACAAAAATACTATAGGCCAGTGCCAAAGAACCAGGCACTGGGCCAAGTAGACAGAAACTTCTCATCCCCAATAAATTGAAGAGGGAGGGTCTTGCAACAGACTCCAAACCCCAAATCCAGCTACACCTGAAAGACACCTTTGAGAAGTAATCATTTCCTAAGGGTTCTGAGTACTGGCAAAATAAAGCTACTTGATAAGCAATCCACAGGCAAAAACCCAGGAATTAAACTTTAAAAAAAAAAAAAGAACATGAGAAGACACTTAAACAAGATGTGGGGGTGCCAAGGATTTAGCTCAGTGGTTTCGCCACCTGCTGCGCAAGCCCAAGGACCCAAGTTCGATCCCTGGTACCTAAAAAAAAAATAAAAAGAAAAACAAGATGTGATATCCCCAGACTTTCGCTCACCAGGGGGCAATGATGTGGAACAATCCAAAAGCCACCCACCTGGACTCTCTGAAATAGTAACAGTGGAAGTAACAAAGCAAGTGAATGAAGCTCTAGAAAAAAATCAAAGGAGAAATAATCTCTCAGATAACTACAGAGATGGTGACTAGAATGAAAGACATGCTTAGTGACTCTAAAGCAGATATAGATTTTTTAAAAATAGAAGAGCTCAAAAAAAAAAAAAATAGAAGAGCTCAGGATAAGGATGGAAACCATGAATGCCCAGCATAGGAAAGAAATGGAATCCATTAGATTCAAACAGATATCCAGGAGATTAAAAATTCCACTGAAAGTATACACAGCATGGGAGGGGATTTAGCTCAGTGGTGCTGCTGCCTGCCTGGCAAGCACAAGGTCCAGAGTTTGATCCCCGGTACCAAAAAAAAAAAGAAAGAAGGAAAGAAAGGAAGGAAGGAAGGAAGAAAGAAAGAAAGAAAGAAAGAAAGAAAGAAAGAAAGAAAGAAAGAAAGAAAATGCACCAGAATTATCCATAGTGAGGACAGACTATCAGATATAGAAGACAGGATTGCAGTTAGTAATCATGACAAGAAAGATTCCTTAAAAATAGCAAGGGACTATGAGAAATCAATCCAGCAACTGCTAGATGATGAGAAGAAGAATAACATAAGATTGATTGGAGTCAATGAAAAAGCAAGAGATAGCACAAATGACATTAAAAAAAACTGTCCACAGAAGTAATAGGAGAATGCTGGGGATTCAGCTCAGTGGTTCCAGCACCTGCCACGCAAGTGCAAGGTCTGGAGTTCGATCCCCGGTACCAAAAAAAAAAAAGAAGAAGAAGAAATAATGGGAGAAAACATCTCAAACAGGGAAAAAGGATTTGACATACAGATAAGTGAGGCATTTAGAACTGCAATTAGCTATGATCAAAAAAAAGTCTTCCCCAGGCTGGGGATTTAGCTCAGTGGCACTGTGCCTGCCTCACAAGTGCAAGGGCCTGAGTTCAATCTCCAGTACTGAAAAAAAGAAAAAACAATCTTCCCCAAGGCATATAATCATCAAGATTCCAGATATTCAATACAAGAACGGAGTAATAAAAGCTGTCAGAGTCGCTTCTTGGCCTTTTGGCTAAGATCAAGTGTAAAAGCTGTTAGAGAAAAGAAGCAAATCACCTATAAAGGAAAGCCCATCAGAATCACAGGAGATTTCTCAACACAAACCCTCAAATCAAGGAGAGCTTGGAGTGAAGTGTTGCAAGCCTTAAAGGAAAACAACCTCCAAACCAGATTGATGTACCCCGCAAAACTATCTTTCAAAATTGATGGAGAAATATGATACTTCCATGACAAAGAACACCTGAGGAAATTCATGACCACCAAACCAGCATTCCAAAGTGCTCTGAAGGACATTCTAAAAAGATAACAAGGATTACAACTCCATGAACCCCAACAGAATAAATCCAACAAGCAAGGCAAGAAATTACATGGAAGAGGAAAGAAGGGAGCCAACAACAAGAAAATAGCATGACAGGGATAAGTCAATACATATCAGTTATAACCATCAATGTTAATGGGCTCAATTCATCAATCAAAAGAAACAGACTGGCAGAATGGATCAAGAAGCAAGTTCCAACAATATGCTGCATACAAGAAACACATTTAATTTAAAAAGAAACTCATAGACTGAAAAAGGATGAAAAACAACATTGCATGTGACAGGAACCTGGAAAAAAGCAGGGGTAGTATTCTATTTGCAGACAAAGTAGACTTCAGCCAACACTGATTAAGAGAGACAAATAAGGTCACTACATCCTTGTAAAGGTACAACCCAAGAGGAAGAGATAACAATTATAAAAATATGTGCACCAAATACCAGCGCACCCAGCAATATAAAATAAATATTAACAGACATGAAAAATAAAATAAGCACTAATACAATTTGTTATAAAGAATCAACTTGTCAAAATAGGCTTTTGAAGGGCTGGGGATTTAGCTCAGTGGTGCCGATGCCTGCCTCCCAAGCCCAAGGTCCTGAGCTGGATGCCTGATACCAAAAAAAAAAAAAAAGTCTTTTGAAAGGAAAATTTATTCCAGTGAACAGGGA
>NW_004624807.1:7872005-7969019 GCF_000247695.1 Heterocephalus glaber
GGGGGGGGGGCGCTCCTTTTGAGTCCATTTGGACTATTTACTGAGAAGCTGCTGTTGTTTGCTAAAAGCAGCCTGTTTGCTTTGTCCCGTGTGTTTGGGAAGGACTCACTTAAGTCAGGCCTAACACAATTATAATGGGGGACCTCAATATCCCATTGTCACAAATAGATCAACCAGAGAAAAAATTAGCAATGAAATATCAGAATCAGGACCAAACTTTTGAACAAATGGACTAAGTAGATGTCTACATAGTGTTCCACCCCACAACATCAGAATACACATTCTTCTCAGCTGCACATAAGACGTTCTGCAAAATAGACCACATACTTACTGCAGCAGTTTCAGCCATGGCGGGAACCTGAGGCGGCCCGGAGAGCCAACCTCAGCAGGCCCATGGAGGAGGAAGAGTGGAACTTGCCGCCCATGGCAGCGCCTCGGGGCAGAGCAGGCCTGGCCCGGGGCCCACCCGGGGAGCAGCCAGGCTGGGCCTGGAAAGCAAGGATGTGGCCAAAGAGCTGGACGACTGGGAGGATGACTACGACTACCCAGAGGAGGAGCCTGAGAACCCTGAGAACATCCCGGGCGCTGGAGGCCGCCCTGGACGGAGGGTTCCAGTGCACTACGAGAAGACCCCCTTCCATGAGCTCACCTTTGTCTAGGAGCTCTTCACGCTGACGGTCGTCAATCGCCCGACCGACTGAAGAACTGGGCTGCGATGAGATAATTGACAGAGTAAATCCCCGCTGCTGATACCAGAGGAGGACAGGACTGGAGTAGAGCCCAACATTCCGCTGTCCTTGGAGTTTATTCCAAATCGATCTGTGCCAATGAAAACATTCGATCTCCAAACAGAAAAGTTGTTTTTGTTTTTCAGAGTAGAAGACAAGAACAGTGACTGCACAGTTGTGAAAAAGGAAAAGAATCAGGAAAGAAAAGGTATTAGGGCTGCTGACCAGTCTGCTTTCCAAGAACAGCCTGGAACACCTATGGCTGTAACTTTGTTATTGATGTAGATTATTTTCCTTGCATTGGGGAAGATCTCTTTCATATTTCTCTGTAAAGATGGTTTTGCAAGAAAAAATCATGACCATTATAAGAGCCCACTTATCCAAATTATGTAATGAGGCAAAAAATATGTGCATGAGATATCATTGTTGTTTGGAAGAAAGCCTGTTGAGAAGTTTTAAAATTCTGCTTTGTGATCTATCCAAGTCTTAGTAATCAAAGACTAAATTTGCAGTGTAAGATGAATTGATTATTCTTCATAATCCCAAAAGGATGAGCAAACTAAAACTAAATGTATCACATGTGCTGTATCCTAAAATGTGTTTCCAAGAGCATCTGAAATCTTGTTTGTACATGTATCTCGCTCATTTATAAAACAACTGTGATCTATACTTCAGGAAAATCCATTGTCATGGCTATGGGGTTTTTTTTGGGGGGGGGGGGGGTACCAGGGATCGAACTCGGGTCCTTTCGCTTGCGCAGCAGGTGGCAAAACCACTGAGCTAAATCCCCAGCCAGCTATGGTGTTTTTAAAAGTCAAAAACTAAGATGTCTTCTTAGAAAGTTTCAAATGTAGACATTAAAAATGTATGTGGAAGTACAAAGAAAACAAGTTATTTCTAATACCCTGATATACTAAGGAAATTCTGTTTTGCTTGCCGTTTTTCATTTAACTTGAAATATGAAAAACTTTAGCTCAACTTCATATTGTAAGAACTGTTAGTGAATATTATCAAGTAATAGGAAAGCCCTATATCTAAAAAAGTCTATGAACAACTATATTGTTGACCTTTGAAGGTTTTAAACCTGTCCAAAAATCCACCTCACTATCTGATGTTTTCCTCTGTCTCCTCCTCTAATTAAGATTGCTATTCTTTATGCACCACCATTGAAGATAATAAAAATTTCTTGTTCTGTGAATATAGACCACATACTAGCTCATAGAACATGCTTAACTAAATGCAAAAGAGTTGAAACTATCCCATGCATATTATCAGACCATAGTGCAATGAAATTGGAAATCAATGGCAAAAGAAACCACAAGAACTTCATAAACACGTGGAAATTAAATAACACCCTCCTAAACAAACAATGGTTCATAGATGAAATTAAAGAAGAAATTAGAGGGCCGGGGATTTAGCTCAGTGGTTCCAGTGCCTGCCTCGCAAGCATGAGGTCCCGAGTTTGATCCCTGCTACCCCCAAAAAAATTACTAAAGAAGAAATTAGACAGTTTCTACAATTAAACAATAATGCCAATACAACATACCAGAGCTTATGGGATGCAATGAAAGCAGTCCTATGAGGAAAGCAGACTGGGCTCAAACAAACAACCTAATGTTGAACCTCAAGCTTCTAGAAAAAGAATAACAAGTCAAGCCCAAAGTTCATACAAGGGAGGAAATTATAAAGATCACAGCAAAAATTAATGCAATGGAGACTAAGAAAACAGTATAAAGAATCAATGAATTGTTTCTTTAAAAGATTAAATAAAATTGACAAACCCTTACACAACCTTATCAAAAAAAGACTCAAGCCTGGGATTTAGCTCAGTGTTGCCACACCTGCCTCAAAAGCGCAAGGTCCTTAGTTCAATCCCTGGTACCGAAAAAAAGAGTCAAATCCATGCAATTAGGAAGGAAAAGGGTGAATCACAACAGATCCTGCAGAAGTCCAGAAGATGATCAATACCTATTTCAAGAACCTGTATTCTAAGACGGAAAACACAGAAGAAATGGACAGATTCCTAGACATGTATGAATTACCCAAACTGAAACAAGAATATAATAAACATTCTAAATAAACCAATATCAGTCAATGAAATTGAAGATGTAATTAAAAACCTACCAACAAAAAAAAAGCCCAAGCCCTGACGGGTTCACAGCTGAATTCTACAAAACATTTAGAGAAGACCTAATGCCACTATTTCTCAAACTCTTTAATAAAATTGAAAGGGAACCAATACTCCCAAATTCATTCCTGGAAGCAACCATTACCCTGATACCAAAACCAGAGAAGGAGTCAACCAAAAAAAGAGAACTACAGGCCAATCTCCCTGATGAATATAGATGCAAAAATTCTCCAAAAGATACTGGCAAACAGAGTGCAGCAAATCATCAAGAAGATTATACACCAGGGACCGGGATTTAGCTCAGTGGTTCCACTGCCTGCCTCACAAGCACAAGGTCCTGAGTCCAATCCCCAGTACCCCCCCAAAAAAATTATTAAAAAAGAAAAAAAACTAAGCCACTAAACAACAAAAATAAATAAATCTAATATACTATATTAACATAGCCAAGGACAAAAACCATATGATCCTCTAAATAGATGCTGAAAAAGCATTTTACAAGATCCAAAACCCATTCATAATTTTTAAAAAATGCTACAGAAAATTGGAATAGATGATCTTTATCTCAATCTGATAAAAGCCATCTATGACAAAACCAACAGCCAGCGTCATACTAAAGGGACAAAAATTGAAAGCTTTCACTCTAAAATCAGGAACAAGACAAGGATGCCCACTGTCACCACTCTTGTTCAATATAGTTCTGGAGACACTAGCCAGACCAATTAGACAAGAGAAAGAAAAAAAAGGAATAAAGATAGGAAAGGAAGAAGTTAAATTATCATTATTTGCAGATGACATGATACTCTACGTAGAAGACTACAAAAGCTCCACCAGAAGACTTCTAGATTTAATAACCAAATTCAGTAGCGTAGCTGGATACAAAGTCAACATTTAAAAATCGATAGCCGGGCCAGGGATTTAGCTCAGTGGTTTCGCCACCTGCTGCACAAGCGCAAGGACCCGAGTTCGATCCCGGATACCAAAAGAAAAAATTCAATAGCTTTCCGGGCTGGGGATTTAGTTCAGTGGTTCTCCCACCTGCCCTGCAAGTGCAAGGACCTGAGTTTGATCCCCAGTACATCAATAGCCTTCCTGTACATGAATAACAAACTCACTGAGAGAGAAATTAGGAAGACAATACCTTTCACAATAGCATCCCAAAAAAATGAAATACCTAGGGATCAATCTAAAGTAAAAGACCTCCACATTGAAAACTACAGTACTCTGAAAAAGAAGATTGAAGAGGATATCAGGAAATGGAAAGATATCCCTTTTTCTTGGGTTAGGAAGAGCTAATATAGTGAAACTGGCCATACTTCCCAAATAGTTATACCAATTTATGTAATCCTGATCAAAATTCCAACAGCAGGGCTGGGGATTTAGCTCAGTGGTTCTGCCGCCTGCCTCACAAGCACAAGATCCCAAGTTCGATCCCTAGTACCAAAAAAAAAAGGAAAGAAAATTCCAATAGCACATCTCACAGAATTAGAAAAACAATCATAAAGTTCTTTTGGAACCAGAAGAGACCTAGAATAGCAAAGGCAATTCTGGGCAACAAAGGCAGGGCAGAGGACATCACAAATCCTGACTTGAAATTATTCTACGAAGGTATTGTGATAAAAACAACATAGTACTGGCAAAAACAAAACAAAACAAAAAATCAAAACAGACTTGAGGATCAATGGAACAGATTAGAAGATGCAGAAACAACTCCAGACATACTCAGACACCTTATCTTTGACAAAGGAGCCAAACACCTTCACTGGAAGAAAGATAGCCTCTTTAATAAATGGCGCTGGGAAAACTGGCTTTCCACTTGCTGAAGATTAAAACTAGACATAGGAGGGCCGAGGATTTAGCTCAGTGGTTCCTCCACCTGACCCAAAAGCGCAAGGACCTGGATTCAATCCCCAGTACCAAAAAAAAAAAAAAAAAAACTAGACGCAAACTAGACGTAGGGCCAGGGATTTAGCTCAGTAGTGCTGCCGCCTGCCTCACAAGAGCAAGGTCCCGAGTTCGATCCCCAGTACCAAAAGCAAACAAACAAAAAAACTAGACATATATATTTCACCATGCACTAAACTAAAAATCAAAATGGATTAAAGATCTAAATATTAAAACAGAAACACTTAATCTGCTGGAAGGTAGAATAGGTAGAACTCTCGAAAACATTGGTGTAATCAAAGACTATGGACAAAACCTCAGTCATACTATCAATCAACAAATGGAATCTCATCTTATTAAAAAGCTTTTGCACAGCAAGAGGAACTATCAACAGAGTGAAATAAACAACCCACAGTACGGGAAAAAATTTTGCCAGCTGTTTCTCAGACAAAGGACTAATAGCTAGAATATATAAAGAACTAAAAAAAAAAATCAGACCCCTAAAATTTAAAGACCCAATCCAAAAATGGGGCATCTGAAATGAAGACACTTTTCAGATGAAGAATTAGAAACAGCAAATAAATATATGAAAAAATGTTCAACATCACTGCTCATCCGAGAGATACAAATTAAAACAACACTGAGATTTCACCTCACTCCAGAAAGAATGACTGCTATCAAGAAATCAACTGATAACCAAATGCTAGTGGGGCTGTGGGGAAAGAGGAACCCTTCTCCATTGTTGATGGGAGTGTAGACCGGTGCAAACTCTGTGGAAATCAGTGTGGAGATCCTCAAAGAACTAAAACTGGAGGTTCCATTTGTCCCAGGTATTCCCCTTCTTGGTATCTTCCCAAAAGAATTAAAAGCATCACCAGATATGGTGGCACACACCTGCAATCCCAGCACTTGGGAGGCTGGCTGAGGCAGGAGGATTGCCAGGAGTTTGAGGCAAGCCTGGGCTACACAGTGAATTCAGGGCCAGCCTGAACTACAAATGGAGACCCTGCCTCAAAAAAACATAAAAAAAGAATTAAAAGCATCATACCACAAAGATATATGCACATCCATATTTATAGCAGCACAGTTTGTAATAGCTAAATCTTGGAAACACCTCAAATGCCCATCAACTGATAAATGGATAAAGAAGATGTGGGGGGTTTTTTATACAATGGAGTGCCACTCTGCCATAAAGAAGGACGAGCTTGAGACATTTCTAGCTAAATGGATGCACCTTGAGATCATACTCTTAAGTGAAATAAATCAGACACACGAGTTTAAATATTGCATTGTTTCTCTGGTGTGAGAAACCAAAAGTGGAAATAAGGACTAAAATATATAATAGATATTGGGAAATGGAAAGAAAATATTCAAATGGGAAGGGGAACAAGGGAGGCAGGAGGGGGAAAGGAAGGAAGGGACAAGAAAAAAAAAGTGAAAATAGAAGGAAAAAAATGGAAACAAAGCTTTTGTACATAGGGGAGGAGGTTTCAGGGGAGGGGCAATGGAAACAAAGAGGTGGGATCTATCAGGTACAGGCAAAAATTCCCTTTAAGGAGTGTTATCATTATGTATGCCTAAAATGTACCAATAAATGTTTTGCTATTTTAAAAAAATATCTCTAGAAAAATGCTTATAAAGGAAAGAACTAATGTGAAGTACTAAAGAATTTCTACTAGCACTTAATATTTTATGATTTACATTCAGTCAAATATAAGGTTTTCCTTGAGATTTATAATGTAAATGTAATCTGAATCTTTGACAGGACTGTATCTATACTGGTTTTTTTTTTTTTGGTACTGGGGATTAAACTCGGGACCTTGCACTTGTGAGGCAGGCACCAGAACCACTGAGCTAAATCCCTGGCCCTGAACATCCTTCTTAAACCTTCTCTAATCAAGATTTTGTTCTTACTACTCAACCAAAATTGCTCTTGTCGAGATTTCTAATGACACAAAAAATCATGAGAACTGATCCAAGGACTGAGCCCTGGGTTATTTAAACCTTAGGAGGTTGAGCAAATGAAAGAGAACCATAAAAAGAGATAGAGAAGGAGTCGACACAGAGGTAAGAGGAAAACCAAGTAAGTGACACAAGAAGACCGTGTCTCAAGGAGGACTGATCTATCAGATCAAAGGTTGCTGATAGACCAAGTTCAGTGAGGTCTCAAAAGGACCTAGTGAAAACCAGCCCCATCTCCCTTCCCATTTCCCTTCAACCTAGTTCTGTTCCAAAAGCTTAACTACTTTCACGTCTCTTATTTTTTTTTGAATATTTAAAATATTCAATATTTCTAAATTTTTAAATGTGTTTTGTTCATTTCAGTACTGGGCATTGAACCTAAGGCCTCATGCACGCCAGGCAAGTATTCTACCACTGAGCAACATCCTTGGCGATGTTTGTTTGTTTGTTTGTTTGTTTGTTTTTGGTACTGGGGATCAAACTAGGGACCTTGAGCCTTTGAGGCAGGCAGCAGAACCACTGAGCTAAATCCCTGGCCCCAGATTTGTTTATAGAAACATGATTCCCTCTGGAGAGATTTAGAGACTTGGTCCTCCAGTGAACTGCAGTTTAGCAAAGTCTCCCTTCCCTCCCCAGAGAAGAGGTTTTGTTTTCAAACCAGGGTAATAAAAGTAACATCTCCCTGCCAGGCTAATGTTGGGCAGGTTTGGTTTTGGTTCTCTGATAAGATTAGGGCTTTGCTAAGCTTACCATTTCTCAGCTGAGACACCTATTTCCCTGTGCTCAGCATCTGCTCAGGCTCGCTGCCTAGCACCCTTCTCACCAAATCCCCCTTGGAGGGCTGGGGATTTAGCTCAGTGGTTCCTGTGCCTGCTGTGCAAGCGCAAGGTCCTGAGTTCGATCCCCAGTACCAAAAAAAAAAAACCCAAACCAAATCCCCCTTGGAACTTTTTTTGGTGGGGAGCAAAAGAATTGTTGAAGCATGAAACCCATGCTGCCGGCAACATCATGCTTGTTGGTTTTTTATTTTTTATTAGTACATGTTTCCAGCATGTAATGTTTACATTCCTTGTGTGGGGCTGGTACACGTTCGTAACACATCTTAATTCCTTTTCTCTTCCCCTTTCCTTCACCTTCCTCCATCTCCCTTCATCTCTTGATCCCCTCCCCTTTGAAGAAGCTCTATCTCCCTACTTCCTATTATCTATCTTTTACTTTGTTCTTATTTATATTTTGGGTTTCTTTTTTTGTTTTGTTTTGGTTTGGTTTTGGTACATGGGGTCCTTGCGCTTGCGCAGCAGGTGGCAAAAACACTGAGCTAAATCCCTGGCCCTATTTTGGGTTTCTTAAAGAAGAGAAACTACATAATATTTATGCTTTTGTGTCTGATTTATTTCACTTAACATCATGGTTGCAAGGTGCACTCACTGGCCTACAAATGACTCAAGTTTATCTCTATGGCAGAGTAACACTCCACTGTGTGTCACTTTCGCACTTTCTTTATCCACTCATCTGTTGATGGACAAAATGTGCTGCTTCCACCATTTAGCTATCGTGAATTGTGCTGCTATACACATGGGTATGCAAGTATCACTGCAATATGATGTCTTTAACTCTTTTGGGAAAATTCCTAGAAGGGGAATAGCTGGGTCAAATGGAATTTCTAGTTTTAGCTTTTTGAGGCATCTCCATACTGATTTCCATAGTGGTTGTACTAGTTTATATTCCCACCAACCATGTAGAAGGGTTCCTTTTTCCTCTCAGTCTCACCAACATTTTTTATTATTTGATTTTTTTATGATGGCCATTCTTTCTGGATTAAGGTGGAATCTCAGGGTTGTTTTAATTTGCATTTCTCTAGTGGCCAGAGATGTTGAGTATTTCCTCTATTGACCATTTTTGTAATTTTTCTTCTGTGAAGTTTCTATTCATTTCACTTGCACATTTTTTGATTGGGTCTTTTATTTGGGGGGTCTAATTTTGTTTGAGGCAAAACATTTATTGGTACATTATAGATCTACATAATGATCACATTCATCATAGGGAATCTGCACCTGTACATGATATATCTTGCTCCTTTTTTTCCCATTCCCCTCCCCTCCCTTCAACCCTTCTTCCCTTCCTTATTTACAAAATCTTGGTTTCCATTTTTTCCTTCTATTTTCTTCTTTTTCTTGCCCCTTCTTTCCTTTCCCCCTCCTGGGGGGTCTATTTTTTTACTTTGAGTTTTTGTATATTCTAGATATTAGTCCTCTGTCTGAGGAATACTTGGCAAAATTTTTCCCATCCTTTAGGTTGTCTTTTCATGGGGTTGGTTGTTTCTTCTGATTTTAATTTGATACTGAAAGGGAATTTCTAGGCAGATGGATATATTTCTAACAAAAAATAACTAAATTGGACAACTATGAGTTAACTGTGTTATTAAGCATCTATGGGTTAACTAGATAACTATGCTCTTTGCAGAATGTACCTGAGTAGCCATGACAACTTCTGTAATTTGTCACCATAGGAGCGTAACGAACTCAGAAAGTCCTGCTAGAACTCTTTGCTCTGCCCCCTCCACTGCTCTGCTTTGTGTAAACTCTACTTCTGCTTCTGTACCTCCTGCTTGCAACCCTGTAAAACTGCCAGTCTGCTGATATTCTGGGCCTGACTTCTTTGGGAAAGATCCCAGTCAGGTCCGTTGACATTGTAAAAGAGTTGTACATTCCCTCCTGCCTCCCTAGGTCTTCCTTTCCAGAATTCAGTTTGCTACAATACAATCCCATTTGTTGATTCTTGGAAGTATTTCCTGTACAACCAGGGTTCTGTTCAAAAAGTCCTTGCCTATGCCTATGACTTCAAAAGTTTTACCCAGTTTATCTTCCAGCAGGTTTTTAAAGAGGCTATCTTTCCTCAGTGTATATTTTGGTCTCTTTGTCAAAGATCAAATAGCTGAATGTGCTTGGAGTTCTTTCTCCATCTTCTATTCTGTTACATTATTCCTTGTGTTCGTTGCTAGGAACTAAATTTATGGAACTGTTGCAAGTCAGCCAAGGAGCTACTGCTGTGCACTATACTAGGGATTGCTTGATCTCTTGATTTAACAGTAGCATTGATATAGACAGCTAAATTAGGTAGAAATATTGCAGGCAGGGGCCAGGGATTTAGCTCAGTGGTTCTGCCGCCTGCCTCCCAAACGCAAGGTCCCGAGTTCGATCCCTGGTACCAAAAAAAGAGAAATATCGCAGGCAGTCAGACAGGGCTGGGCCCTTGAAGTCAATGCAGAGGATGAGAACATATGGAAGCTGTGGCTGGAGGCACATCTGAAGAAGATTAAAGTCACAATGGCTGGATGTACATACTACTCTAAGGGATGAACAGAAGCTTGAGGTTATTGGCACCACCCTTTTGGGCTTTCCCATATAGATAGACCATTATCTCATTGGTGGTTGGCCATCCTCCTCCACCCAAGACTAGGAAGATGTAAGACCAAAACTACAGATTACCAACCATGGTTAATGATGTCATCCATATACCCTTGTTACTATTGGATCAATATTACCTAAGTGACTATACTTGTAATCTTATTGGTTGGTTATGGTTTTTACCCACATTGTACCCACCCCTCATGACTCTGCACTATAAAGCTTCCTTTGAGGAATGGGCTTATTGGGAGCCCATTTGGGACCCCTTCCATCTCTCAGGTGCTCTTCTTATTCCCTATTCACATTCCCCACTCCTATTCCCCAGTAAATCGTCCTACTCTTAACCTGCATTGTTCCTTAGAATTCATTCTTCGACTTCAGGGAACACGAACTCAGTGTATCTGACACCTAGCATGATGGGAGGTGCATCTATTCCCCCTGTATCAGCGTGTCCATAATTTTGTGTATATTCTTTCCTTATTAATTGTACTGCTCAAAGTGCTTGAGCTATATTAGTAAACAGACCAAGAGTGCTACTTTCATGGAGCTCACATACTGAGGTTCAAGAGAAAGACACTGAACATTGTCAACAAGGTGATGTGGACGAATTGCAGGGCTTTGTGTTAAGCTGGCTGAAACCATATAAGGAGCACTCTGCCTGCTGAGTGCAGACTACATTAGAAGGAAGGAAGGCAGAAGCAGAATCAACTAGGATGCAGCCACCACAGGAACCCCATGGACAGAGATGGCAGTTTAGACCAGAGTGCTAGCCACAGAGGCGGTGAGAAGTGGTTCCATGCTGAACACATTTTAGATGGAACCAAGAGGATTTTCTGAAAATTGATTGCTGGACTTGAGAAAGGAGTAAGGATAACTCCAAAGTTTTTGTCTACACCTCTAGAAAGATGGAGCTACTAGCCAATGAAAAAGGGAAGCGTTCTTTATTTGGTTTTTTTGTTTTTTTTTTAATTTGGTTTTATTAAGGAAATTTGATAATTTTTTCCTGAGAGCCTTGTACTTCCTTTGTTATATTTGTTTCCAAATAGTTTATTTTTTCTGAGATTAACATATTATGCTAATGCAACATTGATCTTTTATATATAGTAATCATGGTATAGTATACTTTCTTCTATTTTAGGTTGATCTTTTATGCAACAATCTCTCCCCCGTCCCCTCTCTCTCGATTGTTACCCAGGCCTTGTGGCACCACTGAGCTGCATCTTCAGCCCCTTAGGAATCTTTTTTTTTCCCCTGTGTTTACAACTGTGACTCCCTGGTTTCTCTTGAATTCCCTATGATTCTCATTCTTCATTTACTTTCCCTAAGTTGTTGCACTGCTCAGTACAGGGACTGGCAAACTATGGCTTTCAGGGTAAACACTGCCCACTCCCTGTACTTGTAAAGGAACTTTCATTGGAACACAATCATATTCACTTATGTATCACCTATGGTTGCTTTCATGCTACAACAGTAAAGTTGGATGATTGAGACAGACCACATGACCTACTCACTTTCTAACATACAAAAGACCAGGTTGCCAACTCCTGGGCAAGGATTATGAATATCATATTAAATAATAGCATCAATTACAGACATTCTAGCTTTGTTTCTGATGAATGGAAGTATGTCTAAAAGCGTGTTTACAATAGGATATTGGTATATGATATTTATCAAGTCAAGGAAGTTCCCATGTATTTCCAGTTTCCTAAAAGCCATGAGATTGAATTGTATTAAATGATTTTCTATAACTAATGAGATGATCCTGTGTTAATTTTCCCTTAATCTGTTCATGAGAATTTTTTTTTTGGGGGGGTATCAGGGATCAAACTCAGGACCTTGTGCTTTCAAGAAAGGTGGCAGAACCACTGAGCTAAATCCCTGGCCCTATTGAGGAGAATTTTATACATAAGTCTCTTGACAAACACAATATGAGCCAGGTGTGGTGGTGCATACCTGTAATCCCAGCACTCAGAAGGCTGAGACAGGAGGATCTCTGTGACTTCAAGGCCATCTGGGCTACACTGTGAGTTCAAAGGCAGCCTGAACTATATAGTAGGACCCTGTCTCAAAACAAACAAACAAGGCTGGAGATTTAGCTCAGTGGCACTGCACCTGCCTCGCGAGCTCAAGGTCCTGAGTTTGATCCCCGGTACCAAAAAATAAATAAAGAAGAAAAAGAGCTGGGGATATATCTCAGTGTAGGAACCAGCCTACAAGCTCGGATTTGACCAAGGGGTGACAAGGATGAAAAGTAATGAGACACAGAATCAGGTTAAAATGTGGAGGGCCAGGGCCGGGGACTTAGCTCAGTGGTTCTGCTGCCTACCTCACAAGCGCAGGGTCCCGAGTTCGATCCCTGGTACCCCCCCCCAAAAAAAGTGGAAGGCTAGGGGGCTCTTGTCTCCCTTCAACAGAAAGCCCGGAGTGACTGGCACACCCCGGCTTTATTCACTCAGACCTGAGTACAGCCAATTAGTTACACAGGATTTATCTGCCTCCCACCCTCCATGGTACTTGTCTGAGTAAACAGGACCTCAGCTGTTTTTAGTTTTCCCTACAGCATCAACAGGCTTGCACTGCTTTTCTTCTTAGTGCTCACTGAGGGGGCAATTAGGCCTTAATCTTCCTATGTGGTCTCCCACAGCTCAGTGCAAAGACCTTGGGTTCAATCCTCTCTACCATAAAAATACAGTAATTGTTGAAGGTGACTGATGGGTACATGAGGCTTCACTACACTACTCTTCTTTGGTGTGTTGAATGGTTTCCTTACTAGAAATATTTTAAAAGGGGGTGTGGGATTGTAAGACTTCAATATCGGGTTGCCTGGTGTGCCCCCTGATTTTGCCAGTTTGTTAAGCTTGAGCTAGTTACATTGTCTTAAACCTTAGTTTCTCCTTCTATAAAATAAGGACATCTGGGCTGGGGATTTAGCTCAGTGGTTGCGCTGCCTGCTGCACAAGCGCAAGGACCCAAGTTTGATCCAAAAGAAAAAAAAAGGACATTAATGATCCATCTCACAAATGGTTGTGAGGAGTAAATGGATGGTGTCAGAATATGTGAAAAGGAATTCACCTAGTTTCGGGTACATGTTGAACAAATGTCAGGTTCCTACATCTCCTGTTCTGATTCATCCACGCCATTGCCTCTCTAAAACCAGATCTACCTCCAAATTTCTTCCTGGATATCCTATGGTATTTCAAACAAACTAGTGAATTTTACACTCTAATTCAGAGTTATAAAACATATTTTTAATATTCTACTTCCCCTTCAGGCTACAGTGTGTCTTTTTTTTAAGTACTGGGGTTTGAACCCAGGGCCTCGTGCATGCAGGCAAGTGCTCTACCACTGAGCTACGTCCCCAACTCACCCAACCTTTTCCTAGTTCTTGTGGAAACAGGGTCACCCTAAGCTGCCTCAAACTTGCAACCCTCCTGCCTCCCCTTCCCAAGAGGCAGGATCTAGTCTCTGTTCTACTATTCTTCAAGTAGAAAACCTAAGCTTGAAGACTAGATTTGATAAAAAAAATCTAGAAATGCCCCCTTTCCTCCAAATAAGGATTAAAGGAAAGGCTGCTGTGAGTCACGGAGAGGTGGAATTCATCTTCTGGGCTAGGTCATCTGTTCCAGTCTTCAGCCCAAGGGAGCAGCCCCTCTCCAGCCACCCTACAGCAACTCTCTTCAGGACTAAGGGTTCATCATGGTTACCGACACCACATAGACAGTTTCCAGTCTCATGCACCTATCCCATCCCATGGTTCCTGGCGATGCAGTCACACTAGTTAAAGTCTGCCCTTTGAATTGTAATTGTGTTTTCCTTTGGTTCTGTACTTCCTCTCTTGCCATGGTCCCTGTCAGTCAAGGGAGAAGAACCTCTACAGACAAAACTGGCCAGTGGCAGGGATCAGTAGTGCAGCTTCTTAGCTACACCAGTAGAGGGGATGTCAGAAGCCCTAGTACATAATGCGTACTTCTGTCTCTCCAAACAGAAAAGGAGAGGGATCCCCACTCTCTCTCTCTCTCTTTTTTCTTTTTTTGGTACCAGGGATCGAACTCAAGACCTTGCACTTGTGAGGCAGGTGGCGGAACCACTGAGCTAAATCCCCTGCTCCCTTCCCCCTTTGCAGCCCTCTCTACCTAAACTGGCACTTCTCCACACCCCGGAACACCCTGACTTCCCCTAGGACAGGGTACAGGCTGCTTCTAAAACTCACAGGGAGCTCCACCCAGGGTTCTGACATTTTCAGCTAATGCAGAAGAAAAAGAACACAAAGCATCTTTTGGATTATTTTCAGAGTTCACCAACTACAGCTGAAAACTGGTGCTCCGACATCCCTGCTGCCCTGCTGATATTACTTTAGATGTTGACAATGACATCTGTGGAAATCTTATCCATCACTGCACAACAAAGAACAAGTGTCGTTCTGGTTGGAAAACTCATGTATGGGAAAGAATGGTCATCGTGGTGGCAGATGTGTACACCAGGGCCTCCTGGTGTCTATTTCTGACTCCTGTTCCATGCTTCTCCTGCCAAGAGAGCTCAGTCCAAATCCCAAAGTGACCCTCTGTGTCTTGAATTGGTGAGTAGCTACCATCTGTTAGGTATTTTTGCTCTATGACAGGCACTACACTAAGCCCATTAACATATCCCATTAAAGCCTCTTAACATCCCTGTGAACAAAACTTTACCCATCTACAGATGACAATGTACATTCATCTATAGACGAAGAAGCTGGAGAAGTTGATCGAGTTGTTCACAGCCCAGAGCCAGTAAGTGTTGGAGGCGCTGTTCTTATAGGTAGTTTGCCTCCAAAGCCCAGGCCTTTGCTTCTAAGGCTGAGAACCCAGATCAGGACTTGACGCTGGACTTGGACCCAAAGGAAGCTCAAGTGTGAAGGCCAGGCGTGGTGAACAAAACCAGTCTTCCGTCCAGAAGATCCAGGAAGTGAAATCGCCACGCCACTGTTCCTTCCTGAAAGAGTCCCCGAAGGACTGTTCAACTGTTTTGGTGCAATTTAGCCTGTGGGAAAAACTACAGTGACTGCACAATGACTAATTTTCCTCTCTCTAGCTCAACTTTAACTCTGCGTGTAAGACTCACAGACTCTGAGATCTCCAACTGCCCGAGTTAGAAAGGTTCTGTGTTAGAATTGCTATCCGGTCTGGTGATAAGCGGACCGAAGTGACAGGGACCGGAAGACCGCAGAGGGCCGGTTTTTAAAGGTCCTGGATAAGAGCGCCCCTGGACCTGAGGGCCACTGAGTGAATCGGGAAAGGGGCGGGGCAGAGCCGGCCGACCCCGCCCACCGCCACGCCTCTGGATAGCCACGCCCCGGCCCGCCCTGTGGCGCATTGTGGGATCTGTCCGCGGGCGAGGCGGTGGAGGACGCGGCGCTTAGCTATGGGGATGCAGCAGGTGAGACCCTTGTCCTATATTCTGTACCCAGGACCTCGGCACATCTGGTCCGGACCAGGGGCTCCCACCGCCGACTTCAGCCCGGAGGGCTCGGGACTCGACCTGGATGCTGAGTCCCCGTACTGCACCTCCGGGCTGGGACCCTGTGCAGCTTTACCCCTCCGAAGCTCTGGGTCTGGTGCTCGGGATCTCACTCCCGGGCAGCCGGTCCTACGCCCGCCCTGGGCTGCTCCCAGAGTGGAGATCACGCTGCCTCCTCTACCCACAGGGCCCAATCCTGCTGGCCTCGCTGGGGGTGGGGCTGGTTACCTTGCTCGGCCTGGCTGTGGGCACTTACTTGGTGCGAAAGTCCCGCCGGCTGCAGGTCACTCTTCTGGACCCCAATGAGAAGTACCTGCTGCGACTCCTGGACAAAACGGTAAACTGCGGAAGGGGCGGGGGAGGGGCCAGAGTTCTGGTACAGAAGGCAGAGCGTCCACTGTGCTTGGGGTGCCTCAAGGGACTTGGCAGCGCCAGACCCGCTTGGTGAAACCCTTGTGTTGTCCATCCTCCAGACTGTGAGCCACAACACCAAGAGGTTCCGCTTTGCCCTGCCCACCGCCCACCACATTCTGGGGCTGCCTGTGGGTAAGGAAAGTGTGGAGTGGGCTCCTTTCCCTGGTTTCCTAGGAGGGCGTCTCCCGTCTGGGGTCTGGTGAGACGCACTGCTTCACTTCCTCCTCCTCCGTACTCCCTTGCTTCTCACTTGGCTGTGGATCCTGCAGACTGAGGTTCCTCTGGGTCCCTTTAGGGTGTGGCTTCTGTGCCCCCAGCCGTCCTCAATACTCAGCAGCCCTCCCTCTCTCCCACAGGACTTGCTCATTACACCCCACCCCACCCCACCACACACTAATTTTTCCCCATTGCCTGGGCCCTCAGCTTACCTGCTGTTTCCATGGTCCTGTGATGACTGATCGGGCTTTGGTAAGAGATCTGCTGAGGTTAGGGGTGAATCTGCTCTGCCTGGGAGTTCCTTGGGACCACAGCAGAAAGCAAAATATCCTACCCTTGCCTGGCTGTGGAGGCACATGGCTGTAATCCCAGGAGGATCGCTGTGAGTTTGAGGCCCACCTGGGCTCCCTAGTGAGTTCAAGACTGGCCTGAATTCCATAGTAAGACCCTGTCTCAAAACAAAACAAAATGAACCAAAATTTTTTTTAAAATCCTGTTCTCTCAAACCTGAGTGTTTTGAATGGTAACAGGAATGCAAAATTTCCTCAGAGAGCACTTACGTAGCTCTCCACATGGTCCCCAGGCAAACACGTCTACCTCTATGCCCGAATCGATGGTAACTTGGTCATCAGGCCATACACTCCTGTCACCAGTGATGAGGACCGAGGCTACGTGGATCTCGTCATCAAGGTAAGAGTGGAGGAAAGGACCCTGGTGATCTCATTAACCCACTTTTTCTGGAATTTGTAGAAATTTCCTAGATTTTTTGGATAGTAGGAGGAAGCATTTCCTTTGTGGGTATGAGGAAAGTATGTAGACTGGGAAAAGATAGCATTCTTGTGATACCTGGCCCTAGCCCCGCTTTGGGAACATCCCAAATAAGGTATTTTCTTCCTCTCTGCTTTATCAGGTCTACCTGAAGGGTGTACACCCCAAGTTTCCCGAGGGAGGGAAGATGTCTCAATACCTGGATAGCCTGAAGATTGGGGACGTGGTAGAGTTCCGGGGGCCAAACGGGCTCCTCACTTACACCGGGAAAGGTAAGGAGCTGTCTGCTTCAGCCTATGGGCCTTCTCCAGCTCTCTTAGTCTTGGCTCTCTGTCACTGCGTGCTCTTGCACACATGTGTGCTTGCACACACACGTTTAAGGGCTGCAGCTGTCTTTACTTCTCAGCGTAGCACTGACGCTACAGAAAAACATACTTTTCAGCCCTTTAGATGGGACGCTTCCTTCCGACTGTGAGTTTCAGTTCACCAGCCCTGTCAGACAGCTGTGGAGATTACTAAAGCAAACACATGAAACTGGTTCCTTCTCTGAAGCTCTCTTGCCTCAGGCTGAGCTGTGAAGAGATCCAGAAGAGATAGCTTTCAGCCCTTCCCAGGGGAACAGCTGGGTGCTCTGGCAAGCCCTCGGAGCTGCTCTGTGCCTCTGGGGAGGCTAGATTCATACCTGGCCCCATGCCTGTCACCCTCGGTGGGGAGTGACCCTCTGCCAGAAGCAGCTAATACTCACTGTGGCCCTGAAATGATTGTGGACTGACAGCATTGGCCCCACTGCCCTTCAGTGTATTATTGTCAGGACTGGTTCCACTCAAGCCTTCACCCAGTTCCAGGATCAGATTTCATAGCAACTGCTCAACTGGCCTCAGGCATATTTTCAATTCTGCATCTGTTTACTTAGTTTTCTCTTTTCACCTTGTTCTACCTCTCTCTTCTCTTTGTCTCTCAGGGAATTTTAACATTCAGCCCAACAAGAAATCTCCACCAGAGCCCCAGGTGGCAAAGAAACTGGGAATGATTGCTGGAGGGACAGGTGTGTCTTGCTGGAGGAGCCATTCTCTCATTCTCTTCCCGCTGTTGTTGATCGGTACCAGGCAGAACCCTGAGTGACCTCCGAATATTTGGTAATCATAGTGGAATGGTCAATAAGGGGTCTCCAGCAAGATCTAGACCTCATCAGTAACTGAAAAATAAAATCATACGCAAGTAGAACTCATCTCCCAAATTTTTTTAGGTGGTAAAATGAGGGCAATAAATCAGGCAGGCTCTCTTCAAATTGAATGAATCTAATAATTTTTCATCGAGAGTAGAAAGAAACAGCTAAGGATGACAAGTCAGAAAGAACACTGGCATTAGACATGACTGTGCATGAGACACTAATCTAATATTAGACACTGTGTGTAGTCCAATTTACTACTGTGTACTAGACACATATATGTATCTATGAAGTAAGGACTAGTCTTTCCCTTGTGTAGATGAGAAAATGGAGATTCAGGGAGGTTAAATGGATTCCGAAGGGTTACTAGGTAGTGGCCAGAGACAGGATTAGTATGTGGCTCTGTCTGATTCCAAAGGAGATGCTCTTAGCCTCTACAAGTCCAGTCAATGTCCCGGAACCCCCATCCACCGAGTCAGGAGGCACATGTAGTCCTCTGTGACATTTGAGTCCCTAGCCTCTGAGAGACTTTGGAAGGAAGAGCCTTAGAAGGATTTCCACAATACGAACTTATGAATGTTGAGGAGATCCAGAAACACAGGAAAATATGCAAGAGGAGGTCAGAGGATTAGGCTACAGAAGGAAAATGGAGTGAATGTGAATGAGTAGAATTTAGAATTAAGATGAAAGGGTTGGTGGGCCATGGAGCCAGGGCAGAGCAGAGAATGGCCACCATGTCTCACTGTGGGTTATCCTCATGCAGGAATAACCCCCATGCTACAGCTGATCCGGGCCATCCTGAAAGTCCCTGAAGATCCAACCCAGTGCTTTCTGCTTTTTGCCAACCAGGTTGGTTTGCTTTTCTCAGTCCTGGCACTTTAAAGTTGCTGCATAGGGAGGACCAAGAACTGTGGAACCCATGAGGACTACAGGCCCAGTGCTGCTTCTGGCCTCTGCCCCAGGTTCCCTTACAAGGTACAGGACTCACTACTACAATAATGAGGAAAGAGCACTGAGCCAGATTTCTTCCCTGGCCCCCCCAAGGAAAGAAGAGGGATTTAAGGGATCTAGTGCTGAACACAGAAACACAGTCTCCCTTATTAGATATTTCATTCCTTTATGTGTAAATAATGGCTGTTTCCCTCATCCTAGTCCCCTAAAAGCACTGAAAGACTTGCTCATTCCCTAGAACTTTTAGCAGGCTGATAGCATTGTTTTCTCTCCCGGTTAGAAAGTTGTCATAGCAGAGAACTTTTGTTGCCTGAGAAAATTTCTAAGGCTTTGCTTCTCCTTTGCATTTCAGACTGAAAAGGACATAATCCTTCGGGAGGACTTGGAGGAACTGCAGGCCCGATATCCCAATCGCTTTAAACTCTGGTTCACTCTGGACCATCCCCCGTCAGGTACTCTTGGGCTTCCCAATAGCTCTTCATATCCCTCTGGGAGTTTCTGGTTTCTGCAGAGCCAACCCTCCCTGACACTGCCAAAGTCCCACAAGTCTTAATGCACAAACACAGTGGTCTCCCGCTCCCTTTCCTTCAGGTCCCTGTTTACTAGGTGGGGGCCAGGGAGGGCTGTAGCTGCTACACCCTGAGACTCCAGGAGCCCTTCCGGGCTGCCCCAGTCACCCGTCCTCATGTACCACATTCCCTTGCTGGCTTGGTCTGGAGCATCAGTCCTCTCCTCTCCTCTCTACTTCAGGTTGGCCCTACAGCAAGGGTTTTGTGACTGCTGACATGATCCAGGAGCACCTGCCTGCCCCAGGGGATGATGTGCTGCTGCTGCTCTGTGGGCCAACCCCAATGGTGCAGCTGGCCTGCCATCCCAACCTGGACAAACTGGGCTACTCGCAAAAGATGCGATTCACCTACTGAGCATCTCCTGGCTTCCCTGGTCCCCTGTCTGCAACTGCCCCTAGTCAGTGCTCAAATACTATATAAGCTATAGATTCTTTTCCTGAAAGTGTCATTTTTGCAACTTTCTCTGGAGCTAAAAGGTGGATAACACTCTCGAGAACAACATCCCTGGAGTCGTGCAAGAGGGCGAGGGCCAAGGCATTCCCTGGAAGGGCCCCAGATCTCCCTGTGGTGAAGGGTCCAGGTGAGGCCCATGGAAATGTAGTCCTGGGGTCAGAAAGAAGGGAGCATGCACATTTGCTCCAAGCCTGGCTCGTTCCTTGATAGTATCACACTTGACCTTTATGTCTGTGATAAAAAGTACAGAGTTTTACTTACTATACAGTATTTAACCCATGGGCAAATTCTTCATTTATGTGAGGGCAAGTTGAGTGGACCTAGAGAGGTGGTTTTATATAGTAGAAACGGATGAAATAGCTTCTTCAGAACTGCAGACCTCCGAGAAAGGAGTCTGAAATATGTTTGCGCATCTGTCTCTCTTGCCTGGTGCCCAGGTTAGAGGGAAATGGCTACCCATAACCTAAGACTGCTGCTCACGTGAGGAACCTGTTCAAATAAATGGGGCTGAGACCCCAATGCGATACCTAAGGGGTTGTCATTTTTGGGGTCCTGGTGTCCAAACGCCTAAGAACTTTGGTTGGAGAGACTTCCCAAGGGCTGGGGATTTAGCTCAGTGGTTCTGCCACCTGCCTCAGAGAGACTTCCCAGGAGCCTCAGGGAAGTTGCACCATGTGCTGAAACGTGAGCGGCCGCCAGACTTCTCCATCAGCTCAGCAGCTGTTTCCAGAGCCAGTGCTCAGTGCCTCCCTGCAGGTCTGTGTGGGGAGGGACAGGAGAGCAGTGATGGAGGGGAGCCCAAGTAGCCCTCCTGCAGTCCTTGCTTTGGCCCCCTCCCTTTCTTCTCTGGCTTCTCCTTCACCCTATCTCTCTACGGATTACCTGGCAAACAAATCAAAGTATTGCCTTTCCATTAGGAACTTTTTTTTTTTTTGGTACCGGGGATCGAACTCAGGTCCTTGTGCTTGTGCAGCAGGTGGTAAAACCACTGAGCTAAATCCCCTGCCCTGCCTTTCCATTTGGAAGGGAAGCTTTCTCCTTTAGAAAGCAACCTGACATCACCAACCCCCCCCGCCCCGCCATTAGGTTTATTGCTGCTTGCATCATTGGCCTCCTGAGCCCACCTGTCCTGAGTGCCCCTTTCTGCCATGAGGGCTTGGCCCAATCCACTCCGCTGTCCCAGACAGGGCAATGGCAGCCTCTTCGGATTCTTCTGTTGGTCTCATTCAGACAGAGCAATGCTGTGGGTCCAGGAGAAAGTTCAACACTGCTCTTTTGGCATAAATCTGTGTTTCTGTTTCTGAGGCCCCTGAGAGATGCTTTGTGGGACTCTCAGAACTCACCTTCCTTGGGGCAGAGATTCTTGGTAAATTGCATTGGTGGTGTTTCTGTTTCTGAGGCCCCTGAGAGATGCTTTGTGGGACTCTCAGAACTCACCTTCCTTGGGGCAGAGATTCTTGGTAAATTGCATTGGTGGTGTTTCTGTTTCTGAGGCCCCTGAGAGATGCTTTGTGGGACTCTCAGAACTCACCTTCCTTGGGGCAGAGATTCTTGGTAAATTGCATTGGTGGTGTTTCTTTTTCGATGTGGGGATCGAACTCAGGACCTTGCACTTGTGAGGCAGGCATGGTGCCACTGAGCTAAATTCCTGGCCCTCTTGATTTTTTTTTCCTTTTCATTTTTGAGACAAGGCTCACTATGTAGTCCAGGCTACTGTTGAACTCACTATCCTCCTGCCTCAGCCTCCTTATTGCTGGTATTACACGTGTGCACCACTATGCCCACCTCTATCAAACATTTCTTGGTCATTTAATAAACACTGTGCAGTGTGCTCTCAGGCACCTTGCCACAGCCTGTGCTGCTGAAGAGTCCAGGGTCCACAGAGGGAGAATGGTGTAGGATGAAGACAGACAGATACAAAAAGCTGAGGCCAGGTGGGGCCTTCCTCCTGATGGGAGAAAAGGACTGGCTGGCAACTGCAGTGCATTTATTTATAGCTGTAGCAATGAGGGAAGTGCAGGGGGCAGTGAAGGGGCTGGTCTGTAACCGGAACAGGGAGAGCTGCTAATCTCTGCAGGGCTTCACACTTGATAGTTTTATGGGGAATGGAGGAAGGCATGTCCTCTTCTCAGCCAGGCCCTGCTCCACCTCGCCATCTTGTCGCCTGTGCTCCTCCCATGGGGCCCTGCCTCATCTGTGGAGCATAAACCTGGCCATAGGGATCTCTGGACATGGCACTCCCAGCCGCATCTCATCTCCAAAAAGGAAAATCTTGCCTAGTATTGTTAGGTGTGAAGCAGCAGTCTGGCAGAGATAATTCCTACTCACTACTCCTTGTTTTATGTGGGAATGAGTAAGCCTTGTTTACTCAACATACAAACCTTTATTTTCGTTTATACAAACCTTTTCTTTTGTTGAGTCAGGGTCTCACTATTATAGTTCAGGCTGGCCTTGAACTCACTGTGGAGCCCAGGCGGACCTCAAATTTATGGTGATCCTCCTGCCTCAGCCTCCAGAGTGCTGGAATTGCAGACGTCCGCCACCACACCGGCACACAAAACTTTATTGAGGACCTGGCATGTCTAGCAGAGTGGTAACCTCTGCAGATACAACTGTGACCAAAACCCCTAAAGAATTTACAGTAGAAGATAGACAAGTAACAAATTATTACAACACAGTGTGATAATACTGTAGCACAAATCCAAGGTACAGATGGAAGGGAGCTGAGAAACGATTCAAAGAAGAAGAGAAAGAGAACATCTTTTAATTAACAGCCATGCACCAGGTACTGTGCAAAAACTCCGTGTTGTACAATTTAACCCTGATGCTAATGCCAGGAGTTGAAGATTAAGGATTTGCCAAAGGAAATAGAGCTGGCCAGCAGCTGGTAGATGACTCTGCCTGAGGCCAAAGTCAAACCTAGAACTGGGCCTTGTAAACTGCTTGGATCTTGGGCAGACGGTGGGAGGGAAGACAATCCAGCAAAGGACCCGCACAAACAGAAAGGGGTGAAAGAAGTTCGCATTTGGAGTTCGTTGGCCCTGGGTGCCAGAGGGAAATGGCGGCAGATGAGGTCTGCGCTGAATTAGAGCGAGCTTGCAGAGGGCCACACTGAAGAGACAACTGAACCTGGGCAGGATGGGGATTTGTACAGCGGTCAAGCCAATCATAGCTAACATTTATGAAGCACTGACCATGTGCCAGGCATCCGACTAAGAGCACGGATTCTCTCAATCCTGACAAAGACTCAACGAAAAAGCACCATCTCCAATCTCCATTTTCAACTGAGGTAGTTATTCAATAATGTGCTTACGATCACACAGGTGACTGACTCCACAGCCCACGTTTTTTACCCAGCATAATGGAATTGACCCCATTACCCTGAGGCTTTTTGTTCTTTTTGCAAGGTACCGGGGGTTGAAGCTGAGGGCTTCGCACTGGGCTACAACCTCAGTCCTTTTTATTCAGAGATACAGTTTCATGAAGTCCCTCAGGCTGGTCTTGAATTTGGGATCCTCCTGGTTCACCCTCCAGTGTGCTGATATTACCCGTGAACCACCACCCCCACCCATCTCGTGCTGAGTTCCTTCCTCTAATCTAGTGACATTAACTGCAAGACAGCTTGGGAGAATGAGGAAATGGCCAGTCTCTCGCCTGTAATCCCGTCACTCAGAAGGCTAAGGCAAGAGTACTGCCGTGAGTTCGAGGCCAGCCTGGGCTAGTGAGTTCAAGGTCAACCTGAACTAAGTAGTGAGACCCTGTCTCAAAAACAAACAAACAAAAAATCATCTGTGTTGTGCCGCGAGGAGGCCGCACTGCCCTAGATGGTCTCCCAGGAATACGTTCTCGGGGAGCACGTCGGGCAGGAGCTGCAGGGCGTGTCCTCAAGCAAGCCTGGTTAGAGGCAATTTCACCCTCTCTGACAGGATCAGGAGCTCAAACTCAAGCCCAGCTCAGTGCCCGGGACGTGGCAGTCACTGAGTAAGTCTCAGAGGAAGGGAGGGAGGGGCCAGAGAAGATGGGATTAGGAAGTGTTTTGGAGACGAACCGACTGGATTGGCGTGGGTAACGGGGAAACGCAACCCGCGGCTAGTGGGAGTCGCAGCATTCCTCCCCTAGCTTGGTCTAATTCTCTGGAATCCCTGCTCCGTCACGCGCCTGGGTTCGTGCCTGAGAGGGCGGCCCGCGATTGGACGGCGCGGGGGCGGAGCTGGGCGGTCGCGGCGCGCGGTTGGAGCGCGGCGGCACGGGGCGGGGCCGAGAGCGGCCTGTGCTTGGGACTCGGGAGCAACGCCCGGCATTGGAGAGTCCGGAGGCCCCGCGGAGGTGACGCGCCGCGGAGGTGACGCCGGCGGTCGCGCGCCCCTTCCGGCGCGGGGAGGCCGCTCAGCGTTGGGACCGCTGGGCCGCAGGCCGCCGCCAGCGCCGCGGGATGTAGCGCGGGGGACCGCGGCCCCCAGCACCGCCCGCCCGGCCGTAAGTTTCCCCGGGGCTGACCGGGGGCGGGACTCGGCCCCAGCGCGTGGCCCGGGCGGCCCCAGCCTCGGTCCGCGAGGGCACAGACGGGGGCAGCGCGCCCCGAGGTCCCGCGGGTCCGGGCGCCGTGCAGGAGCCGGCTGGGCCCGCGGCTTCCCTGCACGCGGGCTGTAAACATTTCCGGCCTCTTCGGAGCGCTCGGGCGGGCTCTCGGCCCCGCTGTCCCCGGCCCCGGAGCCCCGGTGAGTGCCGCGCGCTCGGCCCCGCGGATGGGGGGCGGTTGGAGGCGCCCTGGCTCCCGCCCGGGTCGGGACGCGAGCGATCCCTGGAGCTGAGCCCGCGAGTGGGGCGAGGGCCTAGGGGAGACCCCCGCCCAGGTGGCCGGCGAAGCCCAGGGCTCCTCACCCACAGTCTTTGGCAGATGAAACCGCGCCAGCACCCCCACCTTGGTGGAGTCGAAGGAGAGGTTCGCGGACGATCTATGGGTTTAAAGTAATCCTAAAGCTGAAATTCGAGTAAAGTCTAAACTACTGTACTTTGGAAAATACCGAGATTTCGTTCTCTTAGAAACCTAGAATTTTATATTTGAGAAATTGGGTTTTCAAGCCCTCGGTTTTTTAAGAAAACAAAATAGATAAGTGCTTTTCCTACGCGTTCTGATGCTTCCTGGGAAAATGGGAAACTGACAGGGCGAATTTTCGCAGAGAAGAGTTGTCAGCGGGCCTGTAAGAGGCCTTGTACTCTGCTAGGTTTACCATGCTGTTTCCCTCCAGTATTTGGAAGACAGGCTGGAAGACACGGAGGTGAATATGTAGGCCACTCTCACATCCAGTGAAGATAGTAATGGCTGGTTCTTTCTGAGCTGAAGTTATAGTGAATTCTGTTCAGTGCTTTTTCTCTTTTGATACTGACAGGGTAGGCTGAGGGTGTAACTGCTGTTCCTGAGGTTTCATAGTGTCTTACACTGGCAGGGATTTAGACAATGTGGCGCTGAGCAGATTGCAATGTCAGGGTTCCCGGCTTGCAGCCACTACATTTCTTTATTCCAGGAAAAATTTCTGTTGTATCCATATTGCAGTTGGTACTCGGAAATTAGCCTTAAAAATTGGTGTTATCTGTGAAGTCCCATCCTAAGGTAGACCTTCAAAAAACAATCTAATTGCAGAGTGGAATCTAAAGCATTGTGTTGTCAGTGGTCAAGAAATTGTGTGATTCCCTAAGGAATAAATACATGACCACTTGCCTGCTAAGAGAGTCAGAAAACCGGAAGCAACATTAACCCCAATAGGCTCTCCATTGCCAATGGATGAAGGAGGCTTTTAGGCTGTCTTCACTTTCGTTAGTGTGGCCTCAATTTGACTTGTGTCTGAGACCCCAGTAAGGAAAAGTGGATAATTCACTGCCCTACAGGCTGTGTTCATCCGTTCGTTCTTTCTTTCTTCTTTCTGTTTGTTTTGTTTTGTTTTGTTTTGTTTTGTTTTTGGGTAGTTCAGGCAGCCCCTTGAATCACTGTGTAGCCCAGGCTGGCCTCAAACTTGCAGGACCCTCCTGCCTCAGAGAGTTCTGGGATTACAGGCCTGCCCCACCACGCCTGGGGGCTGTGTTCTTTTATACCCTTGTATATATCTGCAATACCCTACTCCCTTCTCTGCCTGTCAGTATCTTTTCTTAAAGTCCTTTCACAAAACTTTCCTGGTCAACTAAAATTGAGCTTTTCATCTGAATTCCTCCAGCACTTAAAGGTACTCACCCTTTTTTATTAGAAAGCCAAAGTTATTTCTCCCTCTTAAAATAGAGGCCAGCAACCTTTGCAAGCCTCTTGACTCCTTTGTCTTTATCTCCTAAGGAAATAGAGAACAAATGCTTAGAAATGTTGGGAGTGTGATTAATGTTTGTAAAATTTGTAGCCCTCTTGGATTGGAAAGATCCTTGAATATGCCCTCTAGCTAAACTAGTTCCAAGTGATTGGCTCTTAGGCATGCATGTAGTTTAGTTTTGTTTCCCTGGGGCTTCTGGGTTACACTGTATAAAGTGAGTGCTGTATTGTGCAACTGTATTGACCCTGTGTCTGTACTGTACCTTAAATTTAAAGATAGTGTTAATAACAGGTGCTGGTGTGAAAATCCGTCATATGTCTGTATTGGTTTTTGTTGTAGTTGTGGCATTAGAAAATTTTACTTGTCTCTGAAATCAAAAAGACCTAAAGCCTTCTTTTGTTGGGATAGCTTTAACTAGAGAAGAGCTACAAAGGAAAGTTAGATTTTACCCATTAGAGTCTAAATCATTGACACTTGGCATCAAGTAAGAGAGCTGAGTTCCCACAGCTAGAATTTGGTGATTTCAAACATAGGCCTTTGCCTTGATTCATTTTTTCCCCCACAGAGCTACGAAACTACCCTCCCTAAAAAAAAGAGTATGTGGAGGAGGTGATTCTTTGTCTATACTGCTATGCTGGTCTTGATTTAGAGCAGTAAGAATCAAGCTACACATAGAGCTATGCACAGAATCTCCTAAGCGTTCAGGAACCCACAATAAAAACCCCTAGAGCCTTTGATCTTTTGATTCCAGGGGAAGAGTGTGTCACAGCCTGGAAAACTCAGAAATTGGTTCATAGAATAAATGTCTCCAAAAACCGTTAGGGAAATAACACTCCAGCTAAGTGACTGGTGATCAAGAATCAACCTTTTCTCGAAGTTTGGCACAGGATTATCCTACTAGTAGGAGAACAAACACCTCCCAGCCTCCACAGCTTTGCTGTCTAATTTCTAGGCTTATCCAGTTGGAAAGCCTAGTGGTTAAAAGTTATTAGCTTGAGTTAAAGAAATCCCATCAGAAATACACTCCTGGAAATTTGGCTCAATTATAATGTGCTGTGTTGGGT
The DNA here is from genome assembly GCF_000247695.1 of Heterocephalus glaber. Next base: position 7,899,501 of record NW_004624807.1, read on the forward strand.
GTGGCAAATTGGAGAGGAAAGGTTTCCTATAAAATACATAAGGACAGAAAGCTGGCAGAAAGTCAAAGTGTATTTTGGCTCTCCTGTGTCTCCTAGAATAGTCTTAACACCTTAGGGGTTTGTGCTGGTTTTATATAAGACTAAACGCTTGTAAAACTTGTCTGTGAGTGGTCTACCCTATAGAGGTGATATTTTCAGGGCCAAGTATTACTTGCTCTTTGTTGTTGCCAGACCTCCGATCCTTGTCTCCCCCTTTCCTGTCTGTGTTGCTACAGTTTAGAAGACCAAGCTGGACAGTGGACTTTGCTCACTAGGATGACATGATCTCCACTGCCCTCCAGTGTATGTACTTCAATGCATGTTGTATTTTGTGTGATGAGTTGTAGCTGATGGCTGGTTTGTGACTTAACTGGGGTGTGTGTTAGGTTTGGTGACTCTGGGTCTAGAAGATGGGAGGGGCATAGAAGCCAGTGACAGAGGAGCTGGAGGGAATCAATAATTAACAATGATTTGGACAGAAAAAAGGAAAAAAATTTTTGATGATGCCCAGGAGACTTGAGGGCATAAAAGCTTTTCAGATCAAATAAATTAGTAAGAATGCTAAGTTGGATTCTGCTTCTGATCTTTGGATCCTAATTGTCCAACTTCAGATTTCTCTATATTCTCATTACCTCTGTAAAACAGATACACAGCACTCAAAATAACTGAATTTAGTGTGTGGCCTTTCTAGTTAAGGGGTTCTCTCCCTCCACTGCCCTCCTGGAGCAATGAAATTGTATTACTTCATTTGGATATCACTGCCTTATGCCGTCTAATTAATTATAGGTTATTTGAAGATGGTGACATAACTTATTCAACTTCATATTTGCACAAGGCCTTAGAGTCCTAGGACTAAATACATTTCTTTCAATATTCACAGAATGTGTTGGGTCATTCTGGGGGGAAGGGATAAGAGAAAGTCCCACAACACAAGAAAAAGCACACAAACCTTGCCTAGTAGCAGAAAGCAAAGTCATATTCTTGTTGGTGGAATCTGCCCCACTTCATTCATTTTAAAATGTGGATTCTAATGGAAATAATCACTTATGTAGTATTTCGTCCCAGAATCTTAGGTGGTTGATTTTTTGTTTCCCCTGTGGTAGCTTAGTCTACATTATGGGTAGCAGTATTTAACCAAGTGTGTGCCACTTTTCAGACTTCGTAAAGGCACGCCAAAGCTATTTGTATTTTTTTTTCAGTGGTATAAATGATTCCCTAGTAAAGCTGTGTATTCGTAGCACTTCATTTTGAAGAAATATGTTTTGAGGTCAGCTATTAAGAAAGATTTCCCAATGTTTATTCTCACGTGGGTTGCCTATCTCCTGAGGTTTTCAGAGGCCTCCAGTTTCCTCTTCTTGAGCTTGTTAGTTGACTATGAGTGTGTGCTGCCATCTATCTTGTCAGGAGGAGGAACTGTGTTGACACCATGTAAAGTTCTGCTGTACAGGGAGTTGTCTTTGTCACTCTTGAACTGGATTTGCCTATTGCTTTCTGCTGTGCTCGTGGGCTGAGCATAGAATGACCATGACTGTTCTGAAATTTGAGGATCGCCCTCACTTGAGGGCAAATTAAAGCACTGGGGTTCTCCAGAAAGAAAAATAAGATTTGATAGATGAGAGAGGGTTTCTTAGGGGAATGGAGTCACATGACTGTAGAGGCTAACTTTGATAACAGGCATCTGCAAACTACACAACCAGGGAAGCGAGCGGTGTGGCTCAGTTCAAGACTTAAGGCTCCAGGACCAAGGGAGCCAATTTGTAACTGTCAGTCCAAGGCTGAAGACCTGAGACACTGGGGGCTGCTGTTGTAAGTTGCAGAGCCCAAAGCCTGCAGAACCTAGAGTTCTTTATGTTCGGGGCAGGACAGGGTTCCAGTTTGAGTCTTAGAGCTTGGAGAGAGAAAATTCATCTTTCCTGTCCCTTTTTGTTTGGTCCGTGCCCGCAGTTGATTAGAGGAAGCCCAAACACATTGAGTGAGGGCAGACAGAGGTTCCTTCCTAAGTCCACTAAGTCAAAGCCAGTCTCTTCTTGAAACACCTTCACAGCTATAACCAGAAATATTTTGCAAACTATCTGGGTATCCCTTAATTAATCTCGACAAGTTGACACCTAAAATTAACCATCACACCTGACTACTTATGCCCATTTATAATCCCTGAGAAAGAATTATGAGTACTTTTGGATAGAACTAGTACAAGATTTCAGAAATGTTGGTATGTATAGTGAACAGCCATGTACAGTGTCATGTCTCTGGGGGAAAGTCGTGTTTACTTCCCAACATCAGAGAGCTTGGTAACATGCAAGAAAATGCTAAGATTCTAGCTATGGTCATTGCTTTTTATCTCTAGCTTTGTATTAGCTTTTGTCTCTGAAAGGGAGTACAGAGGAAACATGATTTACAACATAGTAGAAATCTTTGGAAACTTTTCCGCTCTGTTTTGTATTATTTACACCTCCCCGGGGCGTGATTAAAGATTACTTCCTAAAGTTTGGCTCAAAATCCAAAGTGTTTCTGAGACTCTTTCTGGAAAACTAAAATCTGGGTTTCTCTGTTTTTTCTGTGGATCTATGTAGCTGTGTTTCAGAAACTAGAAAACTCATTTGAGGCTTAGATTATAGGCTGTGGTGGTTGTGACAAACTCTTGTGGATCCAGTTATTAGGTATGTTGTGTGGCAAGGGGCAAACATGGGGCTACCTCCTTATTTCAGCTTCCTGCTTCCAGGTAAGTTATTGCTTGCTTTAGGAAGAGAAGTGATGAAAGCTTGTTATCCAAGTGTTGAACCAAAGCTCCAAGTCTAAAATAGAATTAGTAGATCTTGCAGAGAAATTAACCACTGAGTATCTATCCTATTACCACGTTCTTTTCATATGCAAAGTCCAGTTGTCAGGACATTTGTAGATAAAGTCCAGCTGAGTTCATTTGGTACATTATTTCTAAACCTAGATGATCTTGTAATTGTAGCCAAGTGTTGGCTTTTTGTTTGTCAGTCTCAAAGCTGGGCAGAATGAGTTTTAGGAATGGCAGACAAGGGCCAGGGATTTAGCTCAGTGGTTCCACAGCCTGCCTTGCAAGCTAAGGACCTGAGTTCGATCCCCAGTACCAAAAAAAAAAAAAAAAAAGGAACAGCAGACAAGACTCATCACTAAATGGGCTCCATTCTGGTGGGAAGAACTTTGGAATGGGTACCTGTTTTTCTGTAGTAACAGTTTGGTGCAGTAACTGTAGATCCTGTGAAGACAAGCAAATAGGTGTTATGTGTATTTTCAGCTTTATCTGTAAGAATTATGAAATTCTGGGTAAAGTTGTGAAAGAGAGGACAAGGAATAGATTTAAGCAGTAGACTAGCTTTTAAAATTGGAGGTAGGGTGTGGGCTAATTAGCTATGTCTTACTCAACACTGAATTCTGGGGAGGAAACTATAAGAGGAGTAAATTATCACATGCTTCATGTTTGTGTTTGCGTTTAGTGTCTGCCATCATAGGGAGATCTCTGCCCCTTGGGGCTGAGGGACCCCAACCTTCCCCCAAGCTGAAGCTGCAAGGTATTAAGGTACCAGCCAGATGTCTTCCCACAAAGGATCGGTGGCAGCACAGGGCACTGGGACTCCTGCCAGTAACAGGGAAACTGACACAGTGGAACTGGCTGAACTGGGACCTCTTCTAGAAGAGAAAGGCAAGCGGGTAATTGCCAACCCAACCAAAGTAAGTCATCTTCCCAGGACTCATTCTCTTGACTGATACTTCTCCGTGGGTCTTACTAGTCTCTGGTTTTTAAAGTCTTACCTTCATGTACACTGGGAACATATTGAGGTCCATAAGTATCATTTTGTCTGTTTTTCCTACTGTAAGCTTTGGGGAGTTCACTCCCCCCAAAATGCTTGGCACTTTTATAACTCCGCTGCTTAGCACAAGGCCTGAAATCTAATAAGTAATCAGTAAATTTCTATGAATAAATGTAGAAAGCATTTAGGGTTAGGGTTGACTTCATGTAACAAACAAAAAGCCCTGTAGTTTTTTGTTTTTTGTTTTATTGGTACATTTTAGGTATACAATATAATGACATTCATCATTGGAAATTTGCACCTTTACATAATCTCTCTTGGTTCTTATTTTTTCCTCTTCCCCTACCCTCCCTTCAACCCCTCCATCCCTCCCTATTTACAAAGACTGTTTCCATTTTTTCATTTTCTCATATAAAAATGAGCCCTGTAGTTTTGACAAATTAGAAGTCTGTCTCAAGTAAAAGGATTCTGGAAGTAACTGGCCCAAGGCTGATAGGGAGGTTCTGCTACTATCAGGCATGTGCCTAGCTCCTCCATTGTGTCCACAATTCCACAGGAAGAAGGGCCCACTCTGCCTTGCAAAGGCTGCATCAGCAGGGACTTACCAACACTTGTGCCAGAATTTAGTTACATACCAATATTCAGCTGCAATGAGAGTTAGGAAATGCCTTTTCATTTGGACCTGAGTAAAACTGTAATGACACTGTCACTCTGAATAAAACCAGGGATTTAGCTCAGTGGGTTCGCTGCCTGCTGTGCAAGCGCAGGGTCCTGAGTTTGATCCCCAGTACCAAAAAAAAAAAAAAAAGAATAAAACCAAGGACTTTGTACCTTATTAGGAGAGAGAATGGATATTGGGGTAGGCAGGCCAGAATCTGTACCACAAAATCGAAGAGGGACCATGTGCCTGCAGAAGAGAGTAGGAGCATAGGCCAAAGGAGGAGTTGAGCTGCCAGGCTTCCTGGCTCTGGTCTGGAGCCCTGAAACCTAGAGAAAGGTCTCTCTCCTTTATACGCTTGTGCTCTCCCCCAGGAGAGCTGGCTGGGCCCAGGAGTCAGTACTGCTGCATGGTATGAAAACAGTTCTGAGGCTCAGCCCAGGGAGCTCCCGTGGATACAGAGTTGCAGTCATGATGGCATCCCCAGAGCCAGTGAAAAGACAACCATGAAAAACAGGATTGTTCTTAAGGAAATCTTGGAGACTATGTCTTTTTCATTGTTTGGAAAATTTAGTGACCTGGAAGAGAAAGATTATTGGGAAAATTGGGGAAAACGAAGATCCGCTTGCCCTAGAAAAAGGGTCATTTGGCAGTAAAGAATACCTAGGCCTGGAGAGCCATTCTGTGTCCCTGAGTGCTGAGTAGAACTTTCATTCCAGCACTTGCATACTATCAGTAACCCTTGAACTGCAGCATTGTAAACTCAGTAAGTATCGTACTTCTGGAGAAGAGCCGCAGGACCCTGGGTAGGATTGCTGAGGTAGCACATGTTGCATTTGGGTTTCTGTGATCAGGAATGGTCCACTTGATGAGGTGACTCCCTGAAGTTTTGATTGTTGGTTGGTTTTTTCCACAGGCTGAAGATGAGCAAACATGCCCAGTGCCCCAAGAAGAGGAGGAGGAGGTGCGGGTGCTGACACTCCCTCTGCAGGCCCACCATGCCATGGAGAAGATGGAGGAGTTTGTGTATAAGGTGCAGCCTGGAGCTTCTGTCGTGGAAGGGAAAGGGCAGCAGACTTTTCCGGATGTTCTCATCTGGCAGGCTTGCGTGGGGGTGAAGAGCTTTTACTTCTGTGGGTGGGCTTGTTTTTTGGTTAAGGTGAAGACTGGCTGTATTTTTACCAGCTACTGTGTTGGGCATTGTTCAAAAAAATACTCTAAAACAGAGGTTTTTAATTTTGCGTGTGTGTGGTAAGGGACCCTTTGGCAGTCATCAGAATTATTAAATTATCTAGTAATATGGGTGGGCTCCTTTATTAATAATACATCCAATATGCATTAATGTGAGAAGCCTTAAGATGTTTTATTAAAATGTCAAATTCCTGGTAGTAATGAGATTTTGAGGTCTGTGCAAAACTAGTGTATGAAGGACACTGGGCTGGTGCATGCCTGTAATCCTAGCACCAGGAGGCTGCAGGCAAGAGGCGTGGGTTTGAGGCCGTCCTGGGCAACTTAGCAAGTTCAAGGCTGTCCTCCAAGAAAAAAACCCAAAAAAACTATGAAATAGTATGAAAATATATGTTTGGTTTGGTTTGTGTTTTATTTTGGTATGCTGAGGATTGAGCCCAGGGGCTTGTGTGTGCTAGACAGGCATTCTACCCCTGAGCTACATCCTTAACCCTGAAAATGCTTGATTTCTATTGATGACAAAGCCACAGATTCAGCTATTACTACTGATATGTGTTGGTGTTTTGTTTTGTTTTTTGGTACTAGAGATTGATCCCAGGGCCTTTACACTGAGCTACATCCCCAGCCCCATTTTTATTTTGAGACAGGGTCCTCCTAAGTTGTCCTGGCTTGCAATCCTCCTCCCTCAGCCTCTCAGAGTGCTGGGATTACAGGTGTGTGCCACCGCACCTAGCTCTGTTTATAATTGGGGGGAGTGTAGTATTTAATTAGACGTAAATAAGAATAAGATACTTTGTTCATACAAGTTTTCGTCTATTCTCTGGATTCTATCTACTGTACATGGATCCTAGATGAAGAACCCCTGCTCTACAAAGATGTTGGCCCAGCCCTGTAAGAAAGAATCTATGTGGGTAAAAGGATAGAGCAGGAAGCGATCTCTTAGAGTAAAAGGGAGCTCTGTTTTTTAAAAGAACATATCTAATTTCTTTGTTTTCATTCACTACATTTTTAAATTTCAATGAGTCTAAAGGTGCAATATAGTCTAAAGGTTGAGGAGTAAAACATGCCCAGATAAACAACATGAAATAAGGACAAAGGGAGTTTTTAATGAAGTAGTCAAAATAGGATTAGTTCTTACCAGCCCCATTTGTGCTCTTTTTAATGAAAAAAAATGAAACAAAATTTTGTAACAAAATAATAACAGTAGTTAATACACTACCTACATTGTCTTCAAAGTAGTTACTCAGTACAAGACATAAACCAAAGATTCTTAAAAAAAAAATAGAATAACACAAAACTTTCTTTTCAGCAAACTAAGATAAACTAATAGTATAAATGGAAAGAAATTAGCATACATATTGAAATATTTTTGAAACAATGGAATATGTAATTGGGGAAGTATTTGAACTTCTCTATTCCTATTATCTCTCTATTGTGCTGTGTCCTGACCATCTCCTAGTCTAACTGGTTCCCCACTATGAGCTGGAACCATCCAGGCTGGCCCACACCCTCCTACACTGGCTGTCCTTCACCAGTTGGTGTGTAGTATTCTGGGGCAGGTAGTGTTCTCCAGGGCCCTTCCTAGAGACACTGTATGTATTCTAGGTCTGGGAGGGGCGTTGGAGGGTCATCCCATATGATGTGCTCCCTGACTGGCTGAAGGACAATGACTACCTGTTACATGGCCACCGGCCACCCATGCCCTCCTTCCGGGCTTGCTTCAAGAGCATCTTCCGCATCCATACAGAAACTGGCAACATCTGGACCCATCTACTTGGTGAGTGATTTGGAGAGGGAAAAGTCCAATATTTTGTCTCCTTTAACTGTCCAGGGATTATATACATACAGTCTTGGTCCGTGGGAAGGAAGAAGAAAGTTGCTCTGCAGTGGTACCATTGACCTTGGTTGACCCTTGATTACTGTTCTTTAAGACTGAGGGTGGCATGAACCAAACTCCTCCTTTTTAAAAAAAAAAAAAAAAAAAAAAGGTTAGAAACGAGTATCTGAGACTAGATGTTCTCTTATGATTCCTGGTAGAACTGGTCTAGATAGAGGTGACTCATTCAGAATTTCTCATTATAAAAACAAAATGCCAGCATCTCAAAAACCAGTCTTTCTGTCTGAGTTTGAATGACTGGTGACCATGTTTTCTGAAGTTTCTGACTACAGTTCCCACTCCATAGTTGATGGATATAAAGCCATCAGCTGTCACAGCACGTGTTCCCTTTTACCTCACAGGTTTCCTTCTCTTTCCCTCCTGCAGGTTTTGTGCTCTTTCTCTTTTTGGGAATCCTGACCATGCTCCGACCAAATATGTACTTCATGGCCCCTCTACAGGAGAAGGTGGTTTTTGGAATGTTCTTTTTGGGTGCAGTGCTCTGCCTCAGCTTCTCCTGGCTCTTTCACACCGTCTATTGTCATTCAGAGAAAGTCTCACGGACTTTTTCCAAGTGAGTTGAAAGGACAGCCATGGGATAGAACATGTGCACGGTTGTCACATCTGGTGGTCCCAGTGCTAACTGGACACTGGAAACCCTGTAACTCCCAAAGGGGCCTGGTATACCTAATGTAAAGCTTCCTGTTCCACAGATAGAGCAAAATGATGAAGTTTTTCTCTGAACACTTTATGAAAATATTGACCAATCTCCATGACAGTGGAAGCTGACTGTGGGATATATTTGCTACCTAAATAGTACTATCTTGTGAAACAGACTGCCAGTGGGTTGCTTTCTAAGACCTGGTACCCAATACTAATACACCTTACTGGCCCTGGCCAGAGTAGGGCATGGCAAATAATCTCCTCTCCACCAGTTAAGTAAAGCTTATCTTTGCTGGCCAGGCATTGCTGGAAGCCCAGGTGTCCATCTGATGCTTTTCCTAATCCCCAGTTCTGAGCCTGGAGTTATGTTTGTGTGCTTGGTTTTTTTTGGTACTGGGGATTGAACTCAGGACCTTGTGCTTGCAAGGCAGGTGCCAGAACCACTGAGCTAAATCCCCGGCCCTGTGTGCTTGCTTTTATTACTGTTGGCTTTGGAAATGATGGTGATAAATTTTGTTTTCCCAATAACACTAGTAACAAGAGTTCATTATGAAAAGGGTGCCAATCAAGTGCAGTGGCTTGCACTTGTAGTCCTAGCTACTTGGCAGGCTGAGGCAGGAAGATCACTTGAGCCCAGAAGTTTGAGGCCAGCCTGGGGAACATAGGGACACTGTGACTCCAAAACACCACAGCAAACCAAGTACCCTTACAGTAAGTTCCTGAGTGAGATACGAACATTAGAGTTGGCAACTTTCACAGTGCATCATAGAAGATGCACTGTGTCGAATTATGAACGAGTCTGACTTAAAAACGTTCTCCCAGCAAGCACAAGGTCCCAAGTTCGATTCCTGGTACCAAAAAAAAAGTTCTCCTGGAATGGAACTTGTTCATAAGTCAGGAACTTACTGTATATGCATATTCTCAGTACAAGAATTTTGTTTTAGAACTGGTTCTATCAAAATGAGGGATTACCCAGTACCAAAAAAAAAAGAATTATTCAGAGCTCTTCCTATGATGCTGGGAACCAGCTGGATTGTGACAGACGTCTAAATTCAAGTGTCTGCTAGAAGGGTTCCAAAGAAAAGAGATAGAGTTCTGCGAGCAGGGATTCTTGGGGACTTCCCACTGTAAAATAAGAATGTTTGACCTTGTGAAATTTTAATCGGGATATGGGATAGATTGTACAGGAAGCGAGGAGAGACTTGGGACGGTCAAATCTGGGAGTAGGTGGAGAACAGAAAGAACCACTTAAATGAGCCATGAGATTTCTTCATTCCTTCCACTGATTTGTTTGTTTTTGTGGCTGTCTTTTAGACTGGACTATTCAGGGATCGCTCTGCTGATTATGGGGAGCTTTGTCCCCTGGCTGTATTATTCCTTCTACTGCTCCCCACAGCCTCGGCTCATCTACCTCTCCATTGTCTGTGTCCTGGGCATTTCTGCCATCATTGTAGCACAGTGGGACCGGTTCGCCACTCCTAAGCACCGGCAGACAAGGGCAGGTAAGCAGGAGGACAGCACAAACCTCAGCAGGATTTAGGCCTCGAGCCTTGCCAGGTCGTTCCCATGGTGTGCGCTTTGGGAACCCCACTGATACCTGTGTGTTTGGGATTTTCACAACAGCGTGAGTTTCCAAAGCTCGGTCACATTAATCTCATATTTCAGTAGGTTGATAATAGGACAGATGATTACCCAGATGGTCAGTTAGCTACAACCATAGATATGAGTGCTCTTATGCTTGGTTTAAGAGTGTTCAGAAATACAGCAAGCAAGAGTAGGTCCTGAATCCTAAATACTCAGACCAAGATACTAAAATAAAACATCATAGGTACTTTACTAAGAGAATGGGAAGCTGGTTTTCGTGAGAGAAAAAAAGACCTTGAGCCTAAACACTGTTAACTGTGTAATATAGCTAAGAGCGTAAGCATCTATGTGTTGTCTCAGCTGGATTCTAATTTGAAGCTCTGATTAATCACTGTAATTACCACCATTTATCATAGTTTTCAGCTCCTTTAGACTTTTTGTTTTTTGAGTCAGGGTCTCATTATGTAGTCCAGGCTGGCCTTGAACTCACTCTGCGGCCCAGGCTGATCGCAAACCTGCAGCAATCCTCTTGCCTCAGCCTTCTGAGTGCTATAATCACAGGCTGTGCCCCACCATGATCACTCCTTGTAGACTTAATATCTGCTATGTTTTAACCTTCAGCTAAAAGAAATACTTATCAGGCACCCCCCCATTTGGCAGGCACTGCGTAAACAAGGCTATATGCAAAGATGGAGAAGGTAGTCCCTGCCCCCTAGTTCTGCATAGTGTGGTGGTATTCAGACAGTTTCCACTTTTCCTTTGTTCTTGCCTTATTTGTATGTCCCAGAAGCTGTGCACAACTGCTCATCTGGGTAAATCAATCCATCATGTGGTCAAGAGGCCTAGTTACTTGGCTTTTTTATGTTTGTGATGGGAAACCTGCCCACCCTTCTCTGGCTCAGGACCAGCTGAAGCCCTACCATCTAGGATCTGACCCAAGTCATCTATCAGAGTTCTGACATTTTTTTTCCTACAGTCCTGGGGCTCAAATCCAGGGCCTTGCATATGCCAGGAAAGTACTCTACAAATGAGCTATAACCCCAGGCCCAACAGTTTGCTGGTATTTTTTGGTTTTGTGAGACAGTCTCACTGAGTTTCCCAAGCTGCCTTCAATCTTGTGATCCTCCTGAATAGCTGGGACTATAGGCATGTGCTGAACTACCTGCTGACTGCTAACCCATTTTAGGCTAAGCTTTCTAAACGTGTGCTGTTCACCTAAAAATAGCTACAGTACTTACCATAAACTTTGGATTCCAGAGTAAGGCAGCAGACCCTGCTGTGTAGCAGCTACTTCCTTGCCTGACCATCTCATGTCTGCCCTATCCAGGAGTGTTCCTGGGACTTGGCTTGAGTGGTGTTGTGCCCACTATGCACTTTACAATCGCTGAGGGCTTTGTCAAGGCCACCACAGTGGGCCAGATGGGCTGGTTCTTCCTCATGGCTGTGATGTACATCGCTGGCGCTGGCCTTTATGCTGCTCGTATTCCTGAGCGCTTCTTTCCCGGAAAATTTGACATATGGGTAAGAACTGATTCTTCCAGTAGGGCCTGTGATGGTGAGTGCCCATCTCAAGCTTAAAGGTCTTAGGAAAAGGTGTTAAGAGACTTGGGTCAGATATCGTTTGCGTGTACAGGTATGTACATTGGCAGGAAATAGCCAATGTTAAAATGTATCTCTGATAGAAACTTTTTAAAATTTTCTATGATGGATGTGGAGGAAAGGGGGAAGAAAAAGAATCAGAATGTCTTATGTACATGTACTAATTCCCTAGAGTAAATGTAATCATTATGTACTGCAAACATGTACTAATAAGAGTTTTTAAAATTTTTCTATGTCACTTTTATGATGAAAAGAAAAGCTAGAAAATGCTTTCTCCTACTTAGTTCTAATTCCCCTTGCCATTACCCTGTTCTTTTTATTCGTGCAGTTCCAGTCTCATCAGATTTTCCATGTCCTGGTGGTTGCAGCAGCCTTTGTCCACTTCTACGGGGTCTCCAACCTGCAGGAATTCCGTTACGGCCTAGAGGGTGGCTGTACTGATGACTCCCTGCTCTGAGCCTTCCCACTTGCATGGTGGAGGAGCAACTTCCCAAGTGCTTTTAAAGACAACTTCTTTGCTGAAGTGAGAGGAAGACTCTGAGTTGTCTGTTTCTAGAAGAAACCTCTTAGAGAATTCAGTACCAATCAAGCGTCAGCTCACTGACAGCCACTGGGCAACAGACTTTCCATTTCCATTCCCCACCTAGGGAGGGTGCAGAGGGCCAACCTAGTCACTCCTCTACTCCATAGTCACCCTCCTCGGCAAAGCAGCTACTTACTGGTCCCTCCAGAGACAGTACTTCGAAGCTCATGTTGAGATTTTACCCCCTCCTCCAACCATTTTGGGAAAAATTAGGGACTGGGACACTTCAGAAATTTTTTTTTTTTCTGAAAGAAAAATGTCCCTCCCTTGCCCCCGTCCTTACTTTGTAACCAGCCTTATAACAGGCCATCCATTTTTGTAGCTCACTTTTCAAAAACAATTATAACCTGGTCCCATCTTTCTAGGGCCTAGATCTGCTTTACACAGCAGGAAGAATAAAGCCAACAACTTTTACATAGCCCGGCTAATCATGGAAGTGTGTCCAGGCTTCAGATAACTTGAGTTTTAATTTTTTTTTTCCCTTGGCAGAGTAATGTAAAATTAAAATGGGAAAAGATATTTAATATTTAATACTAAGCTTTAAAAAGAAACCTGCTATCATTACTATGTATCTTGATGCAAAGACTGATAATAATAAAAGAAAGTATAGAAGACACTTTGGCATTCAAAGATTTAACCCGAATAATCTCAGCTGAGTGCACACAACTCCAAACGATTAAGACCTACAGTAATTCCAGATTCTCCTGAGGCACAGAATTGAATCATAGACATTTACAATCTGGCATGTACAGGTCAGTGAATGAACCTAATTGAATTGCTACCATCAGCTTCTCAGTACAACTTATTTTTCTCTATTTGTTGCATGGATACCTTATTTGAGAAATTACTACATAATAGTATTTAGTAATTAGAAGGTTCTTGAAAGTGTTGGATAAAGTTTGCACAACTGGGAAAACGATCCTTTTACAGACTAATCCATAGGCCAACAAACCTTAAATGGTAATTGGGGAAATGTAAATTAAAACCAAAATGATAAACCATTTCACTCCAACCAGATTGGCATGAATTTAAAAGCTTAATATGAGTGCTTGGGCTGATATGGAACAGACTAGATTCTGTTGGTGGAGGTGTACACTGAAAGGATACCTTTGTGTGGACATGTGCAGAATATATACACATTACAACCGAAGTGTCATGAGATGGGCTAGGGTGTTGCTCAGTGGCAAAGCAAATGTTTATTAGGGTGAACAAGGCCCAGGGTTGGATCCCTAGCGCACGCGCGCGCACACAAAATTCATGAAACAGGACTGTAATGTGAGATGCATCTGGTATCTATCCTAAGTTACTTACTTTTTTTAAAAAGGTGCTAGTCCTGACCCACTAAATTGTTTTCTTAACTCATTAATGGTTAACAACTCATACTTGAAAAACACTGCTTTGAGAATGTTGGCTGTGGAGTCAGGCATGGTAACGCATACCTGTAATCCCAGCACTTTGGGAGGCTAAGGCAGGAGGATTGAAAGCTCAGGCCCAGCCTGGGAAACTTAGTGATTTAGGGAGACCCTGTCTCAAAACTGATTTTTTTAGTTTTGCTTTGGTACTGGGCATCGAACTCAGGACCTTCCACCTGCGAGGCAGGGGCTGGAATCACTGAGCTAAATCCCCAGCCCTATTTTATTTTATTTTTTTGGAACCAGGGATCAAACTTGGGACCCTGCGCTTGCAAGGCAGGCGGCACAACCACTGAGCTAAATCCCGCCCTCAAAACTGATTTTAAAAGGGCAGGACCCTGGCATGTACCAAAAGGTTTAGAGCCACTTTTTGTAGCTGCAAAATATTACAAACTAGTGTCCAAAGTTGTTGAATGGAAAAATAAGTCTTAAATTTATCCATATAATGAAACACTATCAGTGAAATAAGTTACAATGATAGCAACAATGTAGTTATGTCTCAATTAAGATGAGCAGATAGGAAAGAATGGAAGCCAATGTACAGGAGAATACATCTGGTATAATTGTCCTTAAAGTGCAGAAATACGCAAAACTAATGACAGCTTAATGGTACAGATACATGGTAAAAACTTTAAAAAGGCAGTGTTTGTTAGTCCTATATTTACCTAGCCTGTCTCATCCCATGAAAGATGGAAGACACCATGATAAGGTAACTCAAATAATTTTCAAAATTCACAGGGATATACAATGATTAACTTTTATAACAACCAGTTCCAGACCCCTGTGGGGACGATGGCCTGAGGTATGAATGAGATGGATGTGTAGAGGTAAGGGACTTTGGAGCTGCACACCCAAAACCTCCTGGAATGCATGGTTAGAGATGAAAAGATACCCTACAGGGCCACAAGTCCACATTTGGATTAAAATACATTGCCTTGAGGAATGAATGCTCTGGCCTTGTCCTCCCCATACTCCAGTTCATTACTTAGATTGGCCCTAAGGCCATTCATGTGACAGACCACCCTGACATTACCCTGTTCTTCTCCTTCCCCTACATGAAATCCTGCACTGACATCCTTTGTCCTCTATCCTTGCTTCCTGGTTCTGTCAATAAAAAGCCACAGAAGCTTCAGTTCAGGGCTGTCTTTATGAGACTCATGCTGAAGTTTCTCAAGGGCAGTCCCTCTGGGCCTTGGAGTTTGAATTGGAAAAAAAGGGCAATATTAGTTGGGTGAGGTGGCACACTTGTAATCTCAGTATTTGAGAGGCTGAGGCAGGAGAGTTCCAGGGCCAGCCTAGGCTACATAGTGAGTTCGAGGCCAACCTGAACTACATAGCAAGACTTTATCTCAAAAAAAAAGCATATAAATAAAATGTTAATTCTGAATACTTCTGAAGAGGTAATATTCTGTTAAGCAGGTGATGAGAGCTAGGTGTTCCTTAAATGGTGATTCTTTATTGGCTCCCCCTGCCAACCCCTGAGACAGGTCTTCCTACATACATAGTGTAGACCTCACTGTAGCCCAGCCTGGCCTTGGATTCGAAATCCTGTTGTAGCCTTAGGAATGCCAGGATTACAGGGTGTGCCATCACATCCAGCTTCCAAACTATTTTAAGTTTACAAGTATATTTAAGGAAGCAGACATGGTGACACATACTTGTAAGCCAGCACCTCAGGAGGCCGAAGCAGGAGGATTGTGAATTTGGGACCAGCATATATATGCATACCTGTTTTTACAGTGGCATAATTCACAGCTTAAGCTGCAGAAACAGCCTAAATGTTCAGCAACAAGTGAATAGATAAAATGTGTATATACATAATGTACTGTTGTACCATAAAGAGTGAAATCATACAATTTGCAGAAAAATGGATGAAACTAGAGACCATCATGTTAAAAGTCAGATCAACAATGCATATTTTTGCTTATGAGAAATCTAAACAAGTAAAGGAGAGATGACAGGAAAGTAGGAGGTAGATTGGAAGTGGGGCAAGGGATCAGTGGGAAGAGGGAAGAAAGAGAAGGGACTAATGGGCTAAAAACGGTCCAGATTCATTAAATTCCATTATCAATTTGCCAAAACAGATTTCACCATTCTGTTACTAACATGCATGAATAAATAAAAACCAGAATGAAAAAAGTGTACTTCAGGAACTGTTAGAAGTCACAGACTGATGACCTGGAGGTCACAAGTGTCCACAAACTTGTTCTATTTGGCCTTGCATAGTGGGAACAATGACCACAGCTCAAAAGCATGTACGTCCTTTCTAGGGGCTTCTGCTCTCCAGTTCCTCGTTTCCCCACCAGGAGCGACTCACTGGATTCACTGGCCCCCGGAAGCATCTGAGTTTGAAACGAGTACAGAGCCAGAAGGAAACCTAAGGATCATCTGATCAACTCCATTTCCTAGATGAGGAAATAAAGAGATCCACAGCAATTGCACTTTGCACTACACACTTCAATGTTTTTATCATTTACTTGTTCTTTAGTGCCTAGCACATAACACATCCTCCGCAAGTGTGAGGACCATGCTAAGTTTCATCACATAATGATTACCTTCTTTCCTTAGCTGCTTATTTCTGGTTTAAGACCTGTAACGTGCTAGTCACCATAGAATGAATGACAACAAAAACAGTACTGAACTGTGGTTAAAAGCCAAGGATGCCAAGAATCTGATTCTAACCCTCTCCTACCAGTAAATCAAAAATTAAAGACTAACATCTCTATCAGCCATCTATTTTCAATTTTTATATACTCTTAAGATTACTACAAATGAGTAGAACCCAAAGAAATTCCTAAATGTCCTGTATGTTAGTCATCCTCAAGAAAGCATCTGCCCAGATGAAATGAAATGTGCAAAGGTTTTATTAGGGGAAATGGTTATATATAAAGGAAAACAGGAAGGAAGCCAGAGAAGGCAGGGCAAGCCATTAGACCCTGATTCAAGTCTGACCGGGTAAAGGAAAGAGGAAGCCAGGATAGCGAGAACTGTCCTAAGCTGCCTTCCAATCTAAGGAAGGTTCAGCAAAGCCCTTTGTGGGTAGTTTTTTATACACTCACAAGTCCCTTTGTCCTTTCTCCCTGGAGAGCGTCTGCTTGTTTATCTGAGCTGACCTCAGTCAGGGGCAGGAACCAGCCCTTGGGAGGTGTGACCTCACCCTAGATACAAATTCAGGGAATACATCTCTAATCATCAGTAGGGGCCCACTTAGATTACACTAACTCCCTAAGAGGTGTATTCTCATGTCTGCCACACTGGCAGTACAAAAAATACAATGTATTTGGCCTGACTAGTTACAGATTACACCCATATTTGATCTAGGGGAGTGATGGCAAACCTTTTAGAGCTTTTGATAACAGGCATGGAGGTCATAGGTTCACCATCACTGACTTAGGGGTTTCAAGGCAAATCCCCCGTATTCACTTACTGAGAATCTTCAGTAGTTACAGTCACACAGTCACTCCATGTGTCCAAACCATAAAACCAAGATAATGTATGGAACCTGATTGACTGGCTCACCTTATCCAGACCCAGCGCTGAATGTACCTAAGAAACAGAGTAAGTCTGGGTCAGACATCCATGGGTGGAAATATTCTAGTATGGGAAGGCTATTGTTGCTGTTAAACACCTAATACTGTATAGGCTAAGACCGTACCCTTGAAGAAAACAGGAGAATTCTGAAATAGTTCCCCCTCAGTATGTTGACTTCCTTGCTAACAGCTTCTCCATCTTTTATTTTCTGTGCATATTCCAAACAAAGGCTCTTTTATTAAGTTTCCTTTCGTACTTGGAAACTATCCTTAATTTAGCAGCCAGAAATTAGGGAGTATCACCAAAGTGCTATTTTGCTGCTAGAAAATAAATTACTTTTACTTCTAAATTGCACATATTTTTAATTAACATGATGCAAATTCAAAAGGGATGATACAGAGGAAAAACCTTCCTACTATCTCACAACCAACCACTTCCTCCCCTCAAGAATGTCATGTTGCCACTTTGCATTTTTCCAAATCATTGTATACACATTCAAGCAAATAATATATTTTCTCACTTTTACACAAATAATAGGAAACCATAGTTTACATCTGCATAGTATTGGATTGTATGGTCGTACCACACTTAACTGCATCAGTCCCCTACTAGTGGACATTTAAGGTTTTCTGACTAGGGCTGGGGATGTAGCTTAGTGGCACAGCACCTGCCTGGCAAGTGTGAAGTCCTGAGTTCAATCACTGGTACCCCAAAAAAGTTTTTTATCTAATCTACAAACAATGCTGCAGTGAACAAGCTTATACATACATTATTTTATGTGTGCACATGTATATATGAAAGATAAGTTTCATTCATGTCTTGGTTACTTTTCTCCTTATTAAGACAAAATACCCAACACCCACAGTTAAGGGACGAAAGGTTTATTTCAGCTCACAGTTTGTAAAGATTTCAGTCCATAGTGTCTGGCTCCAAGGCAGGGTGGCATGGCAGAGAGGCATTGCAGAGAAGAAAGTCCATGGCAGGCAGGGAGGAGACAGCAAAGCAGCAACAGCAAGGCTGTCTTCCCTTTATCCTTTTATATTCCATCCAGGGTGTAAGATTATTGATTGGTGCCACCCACAGCCAGGATGGAGCTTCTGTTATCCACATCCTTAATCACAGTATCACACCTTTATTCCACATTCACATGCCCTAATCCAGCTACTTTACAAACTCCCCACCTATGACTGCATGATGCTTTGGGGAGACATCTAGATACAAGCCATAACAATTCATGTTTTTAATGAGAATTTCCAAACTGTCCGCAACAGAATTTATACCAATATATAAATATCAGTGAAAGTGTTCCATCAGGAAGACATATGAAAGGTGAAAATGTTATGTAAAGTTATTGTCCTTAAGAAACAAGGATTGCTGGGTGTGGTGGTGCAAACGTGTAATCCCAGCACTCGGGAAGCTGAGGCAGGAAGACTGCTGTGAGTTCTGCTGGCAATAAGCCCCAGCCTCAATTTGTGGATGCCGAAATAACCACTCAGACACCGAGAAATCTCGACAAGGCAAAGTTTACTTCTGCAGAAGGATGCGCGCACTCTAGGGCAAGGCAGAAAGCACACCAAGCTCCTGCAGCAGCTCCTTATATATCCGCGGGGGTAGCTGACCTCCCCACTGGCTGGTTCAAAGGTTCACAATTTACCCTGATTGTCTAGTTTATATGGCAAGGGGGTACAGGCTGAAGCGTTGCTGGGCAGAGTAGCTGAGGGGGTCTGGGGGCACAGGGAATTGAAAGTCTTTGGCATGAGGTTTTCCAGGTTCCTGTAACTGTAACAACTACAACTCTGGTACATGGGGTGGCGGAGGGCAACCTAGGGTGAAACAAAGTGGTTTTTTTTTTTTGGTACCGGGGATCGAACTTGGGTCCTTGCGCTTGCGCAGCAGGCGGCGAAACCACTGAGCTAAATCTCCGGGGGGGGGGGGGGGCTGGGTTACCAGAGATCGAACTCGTCGGAACCTTGCACTTTCGAGGCAGGCGGTGGTACTACTGAACTAAATCTCCGGCCCTGAAACAAAGTTTAAGACGGGGGCAGTCCTGTTTATATCCCTTGATAGAAAAGACGGGGTCGCAGTTTCCCACAGTTCGAGGCCAGCCTGGACTAGACACCTTGTCTCAAAAAACAAGAACAAACGAACGAAAGAACGAAAAGAAAGGAAAGAAAAAAAGGAGGGCGGGCAGGTGGGCCTGGGGACGTAGCTCAGTGGCACAGCACCTGTCTGGCAAGCGCGAGGCCCTGAGTTCAATTCCTGGTACAAAAAAATCAAGGGCTTCGGTGTGGCTTACTGGTAGAGCTCTTGTATAGCATGTGTGAAGCCCTGGGTTCCATTCCCAGTACTACAAGGAAAAAAAGACTCAAAGACTCAACTATAACGAAACACAGTTTGTTTATTCTCTTTTCTTTTTTTGGTACCGGGGATCGAACTCGGAACCTTGCGCTTGCGTGGCAGGAAGCGGAACCACTAAGCTAAATCCCCGGCTAAACATACTTAGTTTGAACATCCACACATACTGAACCAAGTAACGTCTTTACTTTCTCAAACACTAACATAAGTGCGCCAAAATCAATGAGAAACAAAACTGAACAACGCTCAGCACCAGTAACAGGGTGAGAAGTCAGAAGAGGACAGTGGAGATAAGGATTACGGAACTTCTCTAAAGAATTTTCCTGAGTGGTAGGAAGAGGCCCCTTCCACTTCATTGTCTTAGAGTCAAACTAAACACCTGACGGCGAGTACAGGCCTACTGTGATGCAGGGAATGCTGGGGCTCGGAAGCTCTCATTACGGCGGTAGGCCCCCGGACTATGGACTCAAAGCAGTGTGCAGCCTCCATGAGTTTTCTCGACGTGAGAGGGTTCCTGCCTACCTCGCAGGTAAAGCCTATTCCCCGTAATCAGATCCTCTGTACACAAAGCCTAGCGATCAGTCGGCCGCCCGCGGGAACCGGGGAAACTCAGGCTTGGCCACTCACCCGGCAGCAGATATCGCCCCCTCCTTGCCCGGCCCTCCCCAGCCCACTTTTTTCTTTTCTTTTTTTTTTTTGGTACCGGGGATCGAACTCGAGTCCTTCCGCTTGTAAGGCAGGCGGCAGAACCACTGAGCTAAATCACAGGCCCCTCACCTTTTTCTTTCCAGCTTTCTCCAAATCCACTAGAGCTGCGCGCCGGGTCTACGCGAGTCACGTGACTGTAGATCTCCGCGTGAGGCAGCCCCATCACGTGACGCGGACCCGGGAGGGCGGGGCCCTGGTGCGTCATCAGGTCGCGCGGCCCGGAGAGCGGAGCCCGGAAGACCAGGGCGACGCCTCCAGAGCCCCTGGGCCTGGGCGGCGGCGCTCGGCGGGCTGAGCCGCCTGCTGCCTCCTCACCCACCCCATCCCCTCGGGCGGGGACGGACCTCGCTGGCTGGGCGGCCGGCAGCCGAGGTGAGTTGCGCGGAGCTGCTGCCAGCCAGCCAGCCCTTTCCTTCCTACCCCCAGCTCCCGCTTGTGTCCCTGCCCCCATCCTTCGTCTCCCTGCCAGGTGGAATTAGAGACTTAGGGAGAGGAGGAGGTGGGGGGCATCTGGCCTCGAGCGTCCCCTCTCCACTGTCCCCCGCACTGCGCCCCTCCCAACGTCCCACCCCGCCTCGCCAGCTGTATACTTGGAGCTGTCTGAGGAAGAGACCTCGCTTCCTCAGTTCCTGGAATTGAGCCTTTTAGAATTTGGCACCCCTCTTCCGCTCCTAATCTCCCCTGGTGGAACCCTTCTATTCAGGTGTTAGCTCAAGTTAGAGAACAGATCCCTTCCGAAAGGTGAGGGGAAGGGTGACTGTGACTGCTGGGTGAGACAGGAATCCCGAGAGAAAGACCATTCTGCACTGAGGTGACTTTCACTATAAAGCGCAGGCACAGACAGAGCCCTGGTAGCGCCCCAGAAAATCGTCACAGCCAGTGGACATTAGACCTTTCTTGTATCCTCAGAGTTGAAACTAAGTTGACTTAAGGAACTCTTTGGAAAACATATGCTTTGCCGAATCCCTTCCTTTCCTATAAAATGGATCTTGCAGGGCCGGGGATTTAGCTGTGGTTCTGCCGCCTGCCTTGCAAGCACAAGGACCCAAGTTCGATCCCCGGTACCAAAATAAATAAATAAATAAATAAATAAATAAAATGGATCTTGCAGAGTTGTTGGAGAAAATGTTGAGTGTTTATAGAGTAACTTGTTAACTGTAAACAGAAGTAGGTGAGAATGTAGGCTGTAGTTTTCTTATTCAAAAATTGTAACTGTGAATAATGGACCTTTTTTTTTTTCTTTTTTGAGACAAGCTCTCACTATACAGTTCGGGCTGGTCTTGAACTCACTGTGTAGCCCAGGCTGGCTTCAAACTTTCGGTGATCCTCCTGCCTCAGTCTCCCCGAGTGCTGGGATTACAGGCATGCACCACCACACTGGCTAGTAATGGACTTTTGAAGACCACAGTTTGATTTTTCTTTTGTTGGCTTATTTCAGAAAGTTTTGGATTACAATAAAAGACTATCTTAATAACTACCCCCATTTAATTCCCCAGAAATCGTTGCTTGATGTCTACTGGGGATTGGTTCCAGGAACCCTCCCCCATACCAAAATCTTTGTATACCAAAGTTCCTTACATAAAATGGCATATGTAGTATTTGCGTATAACCTGTGCATGTTCTCCCATATACTGTAAGTGATCTCTAGATTACTCATACCCCATACAGTGTAAATGCTGTGTGAATAGTTGTCAAAGCATTATTTAGTGAGTAATAAAAAAAAAAGTCCGTCTCGCTAAATCACTAGGTTGCCCAGGCAAGGCTTAAACTTGTGATCCTCCTGCCTCTGCCTGCCAGAGTGCTGGAATTACGGGCGTGTGCCACCACATCTAGCAGAAGAGGTAACTTTCACTTGAATAGTTGGTGTCTAGATTGTGGTGGTGATGCTAGAGACAGGAGTGCTCTCCACTTGTGGGTGTTTGGATCTGGGGAAACTTGTTAGATTCTGAATTTGTAAAGGTAATTCAGGATGTTCAGTGCCTATTCACATCTCCGCTTTATTTTATTCTCTTGTTGTTGCAGATTCCAAGGATCCCTTTTGTTCTTCCTCTGTATTGCTTGATGGGAGGCATTATGGCCCCCAAAGACATAATGACGAATACTCATGCTAAATCCATCCTCAACTCCATGAACTCCCTCAGGAAGAGCAATACCCTGTGTGATGTGACGCTGAGAGTAGAGCAGAAAGACTTTCCTGCCCATCGGATTGTGCTGGCTGCCTGCAGTGACTATTTCTGTGCCATGTTCACCAGTGAGGTAAGTGGGGAACTGTCCCACACAAATGAAACTTACATGTAATGTCCAGTCTGCCCTGGAGCCTTTAAACTCTCCATACTCCTTGGCCTCCCGAGTGCTGGGATTACAGGAGTATACTACCACATCCAGCTGGCTTTTACTTATTATTTTCAAATTTGTCTTCCAGTTTTTTTCTAAAGTGAGTATCAGAGGGATAGGGAGGGAAGGAGGAAGGAAGGAAAGAGGAGGCATGGAAACCAGATCTCATCTAACTCCTAACAATATATGAAGACACTCCCTATAGTTTCAGCACTTGGGAGGCTGAAGCAGGAGGATCCCGAGTTTGAGATTAGCCTGGACTATATAGTGATGCTGACTCAAAAATCAACCCCCTTACCTAGACATATATGAAGAAAAGCAAATTTCATTCAGTGTCAATTTCAGGGTAGGCTGGGGATTTAGCCCAGTGGTTCCACTGCCTGCCTCGAAAGTGCAAGGTCCCAAGTTTGATTCCCGGTACCAAAAAAAAAAAAAAAGAACAATTTCTGCGTAGTTTTCAAATGAGAGGAAGAGGAGGATTTAATGAATAACTATGCAGATATAAAGAGTATAACATTTTTGAGACAGGGACTCGCTGTGCACTTCAGGCCGGCTTTGAACTATGTAGCCCAGGTTGGCCTCAAACTTGTGATCCTCCAGCCTCAGCCTCCTGAGTACCCAGATTACAGGCATGTACCATTATGCCCATTATAAAGGGTATGACTTGGAAAAAACACTAACTCAGGAGTATAAGCAGTTAACAAAGGGAAATGGGAAAAGCTTGGCTTAGCAAGAAAAGGGGTACTGCTCCCAAAAGACCAATGGGCTAGGGGTAGAGCACTTGCCTAGCATGTGCAGGGCCCAGATTCAGTCATCAGCACCACAGAGAGAGAGAGAGAAGGAAGGAGGGAGGAGGAGAAAGGAATACTAGCTAGGTGTGGTGGCACACACCTGTAATTCTAGCACCTGGGAGACTGAGGCAGAAAATGTGAGTTCTGGGCCAGCCTGTGCTGCTTAGTAATTACCTGACAAAACACCTGAGGTATAAAGTAAGGCAGTTGAATATATTCTAAGATTGAATATATTACTCAAAGAAAGCTTTTTTATTTTTGTTTTATGAGGTCCTGGGGATAAAACCCAGAGCTTTGCACATCCTGGGCAAATGCTCTCTTGCTGAGCTACATTTACCACCCTTATTTGTTGGTTTTGGTGTTTTTGAAACAGGGTCTTGCTATGTAGTCCTCCTAAGTGCTGGGATTACAGGTGTGGACTTCCATACCCAGCTATTACATACTTAGATATATGCCTGAATTATTTCACTATGATAACACTTTTTTTTTTTCTTTTTTTTTTGATGGTACTGGAGATTGAATCCAGGGCCTTCACACTGAGCTACATCCTCACACCCTTTTTGGTGTATTTGTTTATTTTGGTTTTTTGAGACAGGCTCTCCTATGTAGTTCAGGCTAGCCTCAAACTTGCAGTAATCCTCCTGCCTCAGCCTCCCAAGTGCTTAGGTTATAGGCATGCACCACTGTGCCTGGCTCCCTAGCTCCTTTTCACTTTTATTTTAAGACAGAGTCTTGGTAAGTTGCTCAGACTAGTCTCTACTTCTTATCCTACTGCTTCAGCCTCCCAGAGTGCTGGGATTGCAAGTGTAGGACAATACACCTGGCCATGATAAGACTTCTTAAAAAGTTTTTCTACAAGCTGGGAGTGTAGCTCTGTGGTAGAGTGCTTGACTGGTATGCATGAGGCCTGGGTTCAATCCCAAGCATTGGCAAAAAAAAAAAGAAAAAAGTTTTTTCTAAACTTGGATGTGGTGGCACATGGCTGTATCCCCAGTACTTGGGATGCTGAAGCAGGAGGATCACCACAAATTTGAGACCAGCCTGAACTGCATAGCAAGACCCTGTCTCAAAAAAAAAAAAAAGAAAGAAAAGAAAGGTTTTCTCACCAGCAGTGTTTTCTTTAGTCCAATCACCTCAGTGAAGATGTTGCTGCTGGAGCTGAGTGGGAGAGATCGTATCGTAATAATGATGGTGACAACTTGTGTGGACTGGCTACTGTGCTACGTGTTTGTTGTCTCACTGTAGGAGTAGCTATTACCATCTCATTTTACAGATGAAGGAGCAAAGTATCATATTAAATGACTTGCCCAAAATCACATGACATGTATGGGTAGAGGTAGGATTTAATCCTGGGCAGGAAATGGGCTCAGACTGCTTGCTCCTAGTTACATACTGTGCATCCTGTTTTATGTCAACTTGAAGAAAATTTTCACTGTTTTTTTTTTTCCACAATCAGAAATTAGTATGAAACTTCACAAAAGCATTATTTTTCTCATCAGTAATTATTTTGGGGGTCTGGCCTTGAATTTATGGTGATCCTCCTGCCTCAGCCTCCCAAGTGCTGGGATTACACTTGTGAGCCACCACACCTGGTTATTTCTTTCTTTAAAAACTGCTGCCAGGGGCCGGGGATTTAGCTCAGTGGTTTCGCCACCTGCTGTGCAAGCACAGGGACCGGAGTTTGATCCCTGGTACCAAAAAAACCAAAACAAAACAAAACAAAAAACTGCTACCAGACAAGAAAATGCCATATGGTTCTGTCTTTACTTTTAAGAGTAATTGATTTAAAAGAGTCCAGACCTGGGTTCTAGGCTTAGATCTTTTAGTAATTCTGTATGAACTCTGATAATCACCTCATTTCACTGGGAAGCTCTGTAAAATAAAGTGGTTGAACTAGATGATTCCTTGTTCTCTTCCAGGCCTCACATGCTCAACTAAGAAATCTAACAAGACTATGGGCAGGGCCCTGGGTTTTACCTAGCTCTTACTAGTTAAATGACCCTGATCAAGTCACAAAATTTCTTTGTGCTTTAAGTGGCAGAAATCAGTTAACTACTTTACTGAGTCACCGTGAGAATCAGATGAAATAATACTAAGTGAGCAGCATGCTGACTGACTGTAAATCAAACTATAAATATAAAATGCTCTAGGTTCTTACATAAATGAAATCAGTTCCATATTTGAACTATTTGAGTAAGGAGAATGTATCTTATTTATTGAATGAGAAACTTCTGGAATACAAGTGTTCTTGGTATCATTAGTATTGAATGCATTTAATGCGTTGTGACAGTAATTGTTTTTAAATACTTGTGCTATGTTAAATGTTAATAAACCTAATATGTTTTCCCAAAATAATGTACTAGTGATGTTTTTTAACATTAGGAATTGATTTGGGTTTGGATTTGGTACAGAATCCCTTTTGATTACTGTCTGGGCTAAGGGAGAAATCAAAGATGATAAAGCCATTTAGTTCATAATGGACGTATGTTGGAGTTTTGTGAGTAATATGAATTTTTAAACTAAAGTTTAGTAAACTCTTCATAAGGTAATCTGCTTTCAGATAGTTCACTGTCCTGTAAAGTTGAAGATGTCTGCTTTTTTTTGAGACAGGTTCTCATTGGGTAGTCTGTCTCAGCCTTGAATTCATTATGTAGCCCTGGCTGGCCCAAACTTGGAGATCCTCCTGTCTCAGCCTCCTAAATGCCAGGATTATACGCACGCACCACCATGCTTAGCTCTTAAGATTTCCATTCTTAAACCATTTTCTGTAGTTATATGGCTTCATTAGGAGTCATTATTTATAGGAGATACCCTGAACTAAATATACTGCCAGTTATTCTTGTATTCCCAAAATAAAAGTTAACCTAATATTTTATAAGGTGAATTTTGTGTGTTTGTGCACATGTGCTCTGGGGATCAAACGCGGGGCCTTGTACATGCTAGACAAGGATTCTGCCACAGGCTACATTCACAGTGACAGAGTGTTTTGAAAAAGTATCAGACAACTCAGTTGTATTCAGCATTAAAGAAGAAAGCTTTGTACAGTGATCTGCCTGTTCCTTTTCATTGTTACCCTGTGGAGTCTGAGGACAGATGACAGGAAATAGGTAATCCTGGAGGATGTAGAACCACAACCCACAGAGTCCTTTTAAGAACAAAATTTGGTTGAAATTTGTGTTTTATCTTACAATTTCAGGGACACTAGTGGTGTGTTCATGAAACTTTTGCATTCTGTTCTTTATAGTGCTTTTTTTTGTTGTTGTTGTTTTTTTATACCGGGGATCAAACTTGGGACCTTGCACTTGCGAGGCAGGAGGCGAAACAACTGAGCTAAATCTCCAGCCCCTTTATATTGGTTTTAAGATGGAATCAAGATTTTAAATTATTCACTAGTGAAATTGATATTCCACTTCTGTGTACTCCTGAGGGTACAAATAACTGCCCACTCTATTTTAAAAGGTACAGATAGGGCCAGGAATTTAGCTCAGTGGCACCGCTCCTGCCCTGCAAGTGCAAGGTCCTGAGTTCGATCTCCGGTACCAAAAACTAAATAAAATAAAAGCTCAAATATATACCATATTTGCATTTGTATATGTGGGGGGGTACTAGGGATTGGACCTAAAGCCTTCACACTTCACTTTTTTTTTTTTTTCTGGGACCGAGGATTGAACTCAGGACCTTTCACTTGCCAGGCAGGCGGCGGAACCACTGAGCTAAGTCCCTGGCCCTTTAGACTATAAATTTTAAAAGATGTATTTTAACATCCCTTTAAGTTTTTAGATTTGAAATTCTGTCTTTATCTTGTGGAATTAAAACTACCATTCTTTTCTACCCTGTGAATTTTCAGCTTTCAGAGAAGGGGAAACCTTATGTTGATATCCAAGGGCTAACTGCCTCTACCATGGAAATCCTGTTGGACTTTGTGTACACAGAGACCGTACACGTGACAGTGGAGAATGTCCAAGAACTGCTCCCTGCAGCCTGTCTGCTTCAGCTGAAAGGTACAGACATTAAAAGTTGCCATTGTTCATGCCAAATTGGCCCTGGGAATGTTTAAAATTGCTGTCAGCTCTGTCATGAAACTCAGGAGACTAGACTATGAACACTTACGTTTATTGCCCATGGCTTTGGAATCTGTGCGACTAAAATAGGATATCAAGAGATACCAATATATTGATTCAAAGGAACTGTCAGAAAACAAAGAGCATTTACATCTTTTCTCTTTTTAAAAAAGTGGAACGATAGATGCTATATGCATTTTTCTTTCTTATATATTGCTGTAAAAAAATAAAAAAAGCAGATACTTTTCATTGCCTGCATGGATGCTGTTTATCTGCCTGACCATAAGTAGCCAGATGTAGAGGGAAGCTCAGCCTCCCGTGTAGCTGGGATTGCAGGGGTGCACCACAATGCCCAGATTCCAGTCTTGTCTTTTGTAACTTCCAGTTTTTAATGTTTTCAGTTTTTATAGGTTCATAATTGAAACATTTTTAAATTTTAGTACAAGATTGAAATAAATTTATTCTCTGACCTTCCTTGTGTGTGTGGTGCCAGGTTTTGAACCCTGGGTGAATGCTGTACCCTTGAATACATCCACAGCCCTACTTTAAACTTTTCAATTAGACAAATATGAGATTGGTTTTACTGTCTTCCATTTCTTCTTCCCTGAAATCTTTTAGTAAGTCTTGATGTAGAGTAGAAAAATAGGTACATTGTCCTGAATTAGTAATTGGATTTATAGTTTGGTTCCCAAGAGTTTTAGTTTTTTGATTAATTGTACCAGTGTCCTTGGAAGCAGTTCATCTTTCTGTACGCGTTTTAAAGATGAGGCGGAGACAGATATAAAAGTTTTATTGAAAATGATACAAGCCGGGCATGGTGACGAATGCATGTAATCCCCAGCAATCGGGAGCCTAAGGCAGAAGATTGCTGTGAATTTGAGGCCAGCCTGGGCTACATAATGAGTTCAAGGCCAGCCCAAACCGCATAGCTAGACCCTGTCTAAAAGAAAAAAAAAAGGAAAGAGAGAAAGAAAGGAAGGAAAGAAAGTGATACAGCACATAAGACAAATAAGATTCAAATTCCTTAAGGATAAAATTTCTAATTTTATAGCCAGGTGTGGTGGCTCACTTTTTTTTTTTTTTTTGCTACTGGGGCTCGAACTCAGGACCTTGTGCTTGCAAGGCAGGCGGTGGAACCACTGAGCTAAATCCCCAGCCCTGGTGGCTCACTTCTGTAATCTCAGCACTGTGGGAAGCTGAGGCAGAAGGATTGAGGTTGCAGGTTTAAGCCCAGCCTGGGCAGTTTAATGACTTAGTGAGACCCTTTCTCAAAACAAAAATATTTCAAAAGATTTGGAGATGTAGCTCAGTGCAAAGACCCTGGGTTCAATCTCTAGTACTGGGGGGGAGAAAAATCTAATCTTGTGTCTTAGGCATTGAGCCAGTGTGCAACACACAGAGAAGATACTGAAATTCAAGACTGTGAGACAAATTTACACCTAGGCAAGCTCCCGAAATAAATTCACTGCCTGTGTTTGTCCTAGGTGTGAAGCAAGCCTGCTGTGAGTTCTTAGAAAGTCAGCTGGACCCTTCCAATTGCCTGGGTATCAGGGATTTTGCTGAAACTCACAACTGTGTTGATTTGATGCAAGCGGCTGAGGTTTTTAGCCAGAAGCATTTTCCTGAAGTGGTACAGCACGAAGAATTCATTCTTCTAAGTCAAGGAGAGGTGGAGAAGCTAATCAAGTGTGATGAAATTCAGGTACAGTTCAGGCTTGGTGTTCTGGTTTCTTTAAAACTGGGCCATTAAAAACTTGCCAAGCAAGGGCCGGAGATTTAGCTCAGTGGTTTTGCCGCCTGCTACGCAAGGCAAGCGCAGGGAGTTCGATCCCCGGTACCAAAAACAAACAAAAAAAACTTGCCAAGCAGAATAGTGTTACTGTTTCTGTGTCAGGGCTTTGTGATTCATTGTCCATATTGACTTCAAAGCTTTCAGTGTGTTTGCATATGTATGGAGAAGGAGTTCACCACTTTCCTCCACTAAATATATGGTCCCAGTGTTTGAGAACCAGAGTGTAGAATAAGCAGAAATTGGAAGTAAATTCTTCCAAAGTAATATATTGCACATTCACTCATTTCAGAAACATTTATTGAAGAGATATACGGTGTAGCAATCACTGTGCTGCGTGCTGTGGATCCAAAACCCAGTAAGAAATAATTCTTGCTTTTAGGAATTCCCTATCTGTCTGTCTGTCTATCCATCTGTGTTAGAGAATAACGGGCCTATATTATGAAATCAATTACATAAAGAAAACTTTTACCCAGAAGTGGATTAAAAAGGAACAGACAGAAGTTTGATAGTGAGACTCTGCATAAACATGAGCCACATCATAACTGCCTACTGTGGGTGCCAGGGCTGGAAGAACGGGATGTGTGAACTGGATGTTAAAGAGTAAGGCTTCACCTGGCAGAGGGAAAACTACTGCACCAGGCAGGCATTCAATAGCCAAATGCAGTAAGAATCTTAGTCCTAGTTTTTTTTTCCTTTTCTGTGTGTGTGTGTGTGTGTGTGTGTGTGTGTGTGTGTGTGTGTGTTGTTTTTCAGTCCTAATTCTAAATCAGAGTAACTACTTTAGCAGAGTTTTGCATATATGTCTATAATTAGGCTGAGAATTAGGATTGAAAAAATTCAATATAGGGCTAATAGATGTCTTTGGACCCCATAGCATTAAATTCCTATGATCTAATTCTTTAATTTAGTTGGCAGGTTCTAGTGGTGGGATAACAGTCTACCTGTTGGGTTTATTTCCTTGTAGGTAGGAGAAATTTGATTCTTGAGGCAAGCTAAGTTTATTTTTGTTTTCTCCTTCTTACTCTGCTCTGGTAATAAGAAGAAGATAGATTTTTAAGGTAGTATATTCCCAGAAGTTTGTGGTACCTCTGTAGGTATCTCAATTTAAACTAGAGGGCCGGAGAGTTAGCTCAGTTGCGCCATGCCTGCCTCGCAAGTGCAAGGTCCTGAGTTCGATCCCCGGTACCAAAAAAAAAAAAAAATTTAAACAAGATATATTGGAAAACATCAAAACTCGATTAATAGTACAAGTGCAATAGGAAGAATTTGCTGCTTGCAGAAATTGTATAATACACTTCTGTAAGCCAGTAATCATTCTCTGATTTACTTTGTTAGGACTAGCATTTTTATGTAATAGAATATTTTAAATATATTTTATTTTAGACAAATTTTCTTTATGTTTTTTCCTAGTGACTTCTGAGAAAAAGCTGATTAGGGTACATTAGTGGCATCATTTTTCAACTAGAGAAGATTTATTTCCCAGCTTGACATGCTGTTCCATATCAGCCCTATTGATACAGTCAGCTGCTTAATCAAGAATCTGGTAGAGCTGGGCGTGATCCCAGCACTCAGGAGGCTGAGGTGGGAAAAATCGCTGAGAGTTCCAGGCCAGTCTGGGCTACAAAGGGAGACCCTGCCTCAAAGAAAAAAAAAAAAAAAATCTGATAAAGCTTAGTTGTTGCCCTCAGGAGCCAAACACATATTCTTTAGATTTGGAAATTGGCAATCCACTAGAATATCTTAGTTTTTCTCATTCATGAATATAATGGCACTACAGACCTGAAATTCCCTGCATATAGAAATAAAATAGCTAGTATTTACTCAGCATTTATTTTTGGCTCATTTGCCAAATGTTTATTGAGCACTTACTGTGCCTAGGACAGCTCCAGGTGCTGGGGTCTAGTTGTGAATAAGATAGACACCAATCCGTATGTCCTAGAGCTTCCATTCTAAATTTTATCTTATTTCTCACATTTTCAGAAAAAGGAACTGAAGCTCAGAGCTTAACTGTGATAACGCAGCCAGCAGTGTAGAGGCAGGATTCACACCCAGGCAGTCTGGCCTTAGTCTGTCCTCTTAACCACTAGGCTCTGAACTCAGCATGAGATCAGCTTGCTTCTAATTGTCCAAATCAGGAAGCAATCATTGAAGTCATTTATTTTGGAATATATAAAACTTTTGGAATAAAGGGACAAAGAACAAATAACCATATTCAGAAGCTAAAATGAAAAACTGAGAGCTCATTTGTGTACTTTTCCTTAAGTAGTATATTTGTCAAGACAAGCATTTGCTTTTTATCTGGAAAGACAGCAAACGTTTTTTTGGTTTTTTTTTTTCTGTTCCATATACCAGCTAGAAATAGGAACCAGATGTGTGACTCCCAGTGGCTAATTAACACTTTTTTTTTTTAAGTTAAACAATAATACTTGTGGGAAGCAGTATATCATATTGGTTAAGACAATACGGGTTTGCTAATCAGACTTAGGTATGGTCTTGGCATGTGATAAGTGTTACCTAACTGCTAACCTTCTGTTTCTTCTTCTATAAAATATAGACAGTACTTAATACATAGGGCTGTTCAGAGAATTAGATGAAAATGTCAGTGCTTGGAACAGGAGAGAAATCTTTGCGAAGAAGAATTGTGGGAAAAATTAATTTTTCTCCATAGTTACTCATTAATGTTGAGCCTCCCTCCAGTTTAACTGTTTCTCCTCATTTGTAATTTGTCTTAAGTAAAATTAATAAGCTCTGCTCATTCAATTGAGATTTTTTTTTTTTTTTTTGGCAGTACTGGGATTGAACTCAGGACCTTGCGCTTGCCAGGCAGGCTCGGTGCCACTGAGCTACATCCCCAGTCCCTATGGTCATTCAGTTGATATATCTAATTTAAAACTAGAATGTGCCAGAGCACAATATGTATGTACTTAATCATATGTATGCCAGGCATTCTCTTAACAACAACAACAACGTTTCAAATCATGGATACCCTTCTGCACTGTCCCCTGCATTTAACACTTCACTAGGCTGGAGTAGCATGACCTTTCATTTACGAGTATTTCTCTGGTACATCTAGTTCTTCATTATAAGCACTGCCACAACTGTAGTTTCAATACCATCACCTTTTTCTTGTTGTGCCAGAGTGGCATCTAGCTAATCGTCCACTCTCTGCTCTTCTAAAATGTTCCACTCATGGTAGCCAGGGTACCATCATGTTAGGATTTATTTCTAGGTGTCCCCCCAAAGCCTTGTGCACTCATAGGTGGGGCTTTTGGGAAGTGATTGGATCATGGATCATTGGATTAGTTCACCGATCAGTTTACAGCTAAAGGTGATGTTGGGAGGTGAAGCCTGCTCAGAGGAGGTGGGTTGATGGGTCGTGGCCTAGAAGAGTCTATCTCCTTCCTGCTTTCCCTCCTCTGAGAGATCTCTGCTTCCTGCTGCCTTCCTCTGAACTCTTCCTCCTCTACCATGCCACCCTGCCTTGGAGCCAGCTAACTATGGACTGAAACCTCTACAAACTGTGCCAAAATAATCCTCTTCTCCTTAGAGTTGTAGGTGTCAGGTATGGTGTCTTAGCAATGAAAAAGTAACTAAAACAGATCATCTTACTAGTCTGCTTGAAACCTTTTAATGATTTCCCGTTGCTCTTAGTACAAAATCCAGTTTTCTAATGCCCCTTCTTTACCTCTCCAGCTTCACCTGTTTCCACTCTTCCATCCCCTCATTCAAGCTGCTACACTAGCCCTCTATCATTGCCTCAAGCTTTAGGATGCTGTCCAGTGGAAAATTCAGGGAGGGTAGAAATGGTCTATACTGCCCAGCTTGATAGCCATTATCCACATGTTACTGTTGGGCACTTGAAATGTGACTTTGGGGGACGGGGTTGAAACAGGATCTCACTATGTAGTCCACTTAAGGTAGTCTTTCTGCCTCAGCCTCTGAAGTACTGGGATTGCAGGTACATGCCACCATGCCCAGCTGAAATCTGGCTGTTGTGTCCTAGAAGCTAAATTTTCATGGCTGGTGGCTGCCGTATTGGACTATGCAGCTGGTCTGAGTGCTTTTGGATATGCTATTCTGTGTGCTTAAAATACTCATTCACCATGACTCTCTGCCACTCATTCATCAGTGGTCAATTTATTACTTCTTCAGGGTGGCTTCCCTGACTCATCAGTCTAAATCAGGAAATCTCATGTTATTCTTCTTGTATCTCCACGACCTTTGCTTTACAGTATGTAATAACAGTGAGATTGTTCAGTTTTCCAGTTAGCAGATCCTAACAAGGATCTTAGCTGATTTTTTTATCAAAGTGTAATTAGCTTCAGCACAATGCCTGGCATGTAGTAGAAGTTCAGTAAATCCATCAAATGAATTAACTTCCTGAAGTATTTTCTGCACAGAGTACCACCGTTCTTGGGAAACCCTCATGGGACAGTTTTATTTATCTGGTCACAATGATATTCTAAAAGTCATCTCTCAGAATTCATAAGCCCTAGACGCTAGGGAAGGACACAAGACCTACACTTAGGTGTGTGTCTGTGGGAATTCCTAGGTATTAATTACTGTTGTGGATGAGTGAGTTCGGGCAATAGAGATGAGCCACACTCTGTGCCAGATTCAAGCCTGTTTATTATAGCTGGCGGCTGAAGGTGGCTAGCACCCAGAAGTTTCCTCAGCAATGGGAAGCGGTTTGATTTTTTCCTTTTAAATCATGCTTTCAGTTGGGGAGGGCTCAGGGGAGAGCAAGCGGAGTCTTACAGACACAGAACCATGCCAGGTTAGTGGGAGGGCAGGTTGGTTTTGTTTTTTGGTTTTTGGTTTTTTTGGTACCGGGGATCGAACTCAGGACCTCGCGCTTGCGAGGCAGGCAGCGGAACCACTGAGCTAAATCCTCAGCCCCAGTGGGAGTACAAGGAAGTTTGACACACACTAGGTGAGCCACGAAACATCCTGCAACTGCAGCAAGTTTACTGCCAAGCAGGATGTGGGGGTTTTGGGTGCTTTGTTCAAAGGCAAGCACCTTGTTCAAGCACAGGTACAAAATGGCATTGAGGGCCGAGGATGTAGCTCAGTGGTTCTGGTACCTGCCTCACAAGCGGAAGGACCCGAGTTCGATCCCTGGTACCAAAATGGCATTGAGGCATAAGATGGAGTCAGGTTGCCATCACACTACTATACCTAGTATCCCTCTGGTGATATAATAGTTTTTTTAGGATGTGTCTTGCCTTACCCAATTTGTCATTAAGCCTAGACCTAAGTCCTCGAAATGATTAACTATACCTATATCATCTCAAATAGCACAGTGTCTGCTACATGGTAGTTGCTCAAATGCTAACATTTCATACAACTGATGTAAGAGACACTTTCTGCCTCTGAGGTTTGAGGGGATGATTTGGAAGCAGAACCTGGAGCTCATTAGACAATAGTTATGAACAAAAGTTTGTTTAAGAGCTAATTTATTTTCTTTCTCCTCCCTTCCTCCTCGTGCTGGGTTTTTTTTTTCCCCAAGTCAGACTGTATCCAGTGTTATTAAAGATACTGTTCATAAACAGTATTGGCATTTCAGGCAGGACATGGGCACGTGGCTGTTTACAATATGCAACAACTTTCAAACTCCCTTCTTGGATGGGCTACCAAAAATCAGAAAGCCACTCTAAACCTAAGGAAGTCTTTGTTTGATGCTCCGAGTAGGGAGTTTAGGGTGAGGGTTGCCATTTCACATTTACCATGGTGCTCCACAGCTTGTTGCAAGCCGGCCCTGACTTTCAGGAAATAAAATGAAAATGGCCGAATTATCAATCTGAAGACCCACCATGTGGACAAGGAACTCACTGCTCTTGTAGAACAGCATCTGAGCATCACCAGCAAGCGATGTCCGGATTGCCTGACACACTGGTAATGTCAGTGTTTGGGAGTCAGGTCCCAGTAGGTCTCTGGGCTTAAGGGAGCTGAGTCTACGCTGATGGCAGAAAAGGGAAGGAGGACATCAAATGAACTGGGTGTCTTTCTACACCACAAGGCATTTGTGCCAAGGTGGCCACGTGTGTCAACATCAGGGACTCAAAACTAGCAAGGAAAGATGTTTTCTCCACCTCAGTCTAGCTTTGGAGACATTGTATTGGGGACATACGCTCCTTCCCCCCAAAACCACAAAGTGTTCTGTGAGCTAACAATATAGCTTTTGAAAAAAGTAAAGCAAAAGTCTACATTTCCGTAATACTTGATAATAGTATTTCAGACCATTCAGTCACCAGAAGTACACAGTTATCCAAGAGGCACACACTTCACTGGGCATCGCCAGCGCTTCCCCTTCTGTGCCTGGTCTGCCCAGGCCTCTCTGTTTTCTGCAGGGTCATCCCATCCTTGCTGACGTCAGCTTCCTCCTTTTTCCTTTTGGGCACCTTCTCTCCCGTTTTGGGGGGGGCCTTTTTAGCTTGGGCTCGGGCTTTAGAGGAGCCAGTGTGGCAGACAGCCTTGAGGATCTTCTCTGTGGTTGCCTGTCACCTTGGCTTTGTGTCCCTTAGTGTCCCCCTCTGCCTTTCTCTTGAGAGATGACAGCAGCAAGAGGCAGGTGCTGGATGCGGATGCAGCGGCAGCAGCTGTGGTCTGACTGGGGGTCGTTCTCACTTCTTCACTCTGCTCCTCATGCTGGGCTTTAAACCCAGGGCCTTGCACATGCTAGGCAGGTGCTCTGCCACTAATACACAAATTCAGGAATGAAGAAATTCTGAAGCAACGGCTAACACATGACGCTGGTGGCTTATTAGGTACTTAATATTCTTGTTTGTTTTCGCACAAGTTGATGACAATTCTTTGTCTGTGTCTGAAAAGATTGTTTTCCCAAGAGGCTATTTCAGGAAGATGGGAATGATGGTGGTGGGCACCAGGGAGCAGAAAGGAGGAAGTAAACTTGGGTATTTACTGAGATTGTGAACCAGTTGGCAAAGCAGAAATCCATGCTGCATAATTGTACCTTCACAGGTGGATTCTGAAGAGCCAGTCTTTGAGGCTGTCATCAACTGGGTGAAGCATGCCAAGAAGGAGCGCGAAGAGTCCTTGCCTGACTTGCTACAGTATGTGCGGATGCCCCTGCTGACCCCCAGGTACATTACAGACGTCATCGATGCTGAGGTGAGTTGTGCAAGACACTCAGGGTCCAAAACCTCGACTAGCTCCTTCAGCTTGGTACTGTGTACTCAAAATGGATCCATTTTCAACCAGGCATGGTGGTGCACAGCTATAATCCCAGCCCTTAGGAGGCTGAGGCAGGAGGCTCACTGAGTTTGAGGCCAGTGTGGGCTACATAATGAATTCAAGGCCAATCTAAACTACCTAGCGAGACCCTATCTCAAAAAATAATTTTTTTTCATTCTGTTTTTTTTTTTTTCTGAGACAGGGTCTCATTATGTAGTTCACCCTGGCCTTGAACTCTTGAGATCCTCCTGCTTCAGCCTCCCAAGTGCTGGAATTACAGGCGAGTGGTATCACACCCAGCTTGATCATTTTCATGCAGGACAGTCTCCTGGTTTGCCTCTCTGGGGATGTCAGAGAGGGCAGTGCTGGTATTTCCCAGGCATATTTCTAAGAAAGTCAGTAGCTTGACTGTTAGGGCTCTAGGCACAAATGAAAATCAGTGGTTTTACTGAATTTTGTGTTTCGTTGTTTTTTTTTTTTTTAACATGCCTTAAGTGGGGGTTTTTTGTTTTGTTTTTTTTTGGTACCAGGAATCGAACTTGGGTCCTTGCACTTGTGAGGCAGGCAGAGGAGCCACTGAGCTAAATCCCTGGCCCCTCTAAGTGTTTTATTTAAGCAACATCAGATGATAAAACTTTGATTCCTTAAATATAAATTGTTAATAACTGCGGTGGAAAAAAGGACAAAGATACTTCTTTTTACCTTTACTGAAGCCAGCATGAAAGTCTTGCATTTTAGGATCAACTTTGGTCAGTGTTGAGCTCACTGATAACAGTGTTTGTCCAACTTAAGTTCCTGGTGTTTCATAATTTCTACTGTGTGTTGCACCTATGTTACCGGACTGCACTTTGGAGGAACTGATTGTAACATGTGTGCAAGGCCCAGGTCCATGAATAAGTTTCTTTTGCTGGCCCAGCCCTAGATCTTTTGGGGGAGTTAAATACAAAAACAATTTTCCAGTTGTTCACCTTAGAAAAGCTGCGGGCTGGTTGGTTAGTGTCACATCTCTAATTTTTACCTATTTGTAATTTCTTTCTTACAACCCATCCACATACTCTTTGAGTCTAGTTCTTTTCATTATAGAGCCGGAATTAGGGGACTGAAATCCCAAATCCACTACTTACTATGTGACCCGTAGGCAGATTACTTAATACATTTGTGCCTCAGCTTTCTTATGTGTAAAATAAAATAATAGGCCCTACCTCATAGTTGTCAATACTATGTGAGTTAGTATCCAGAAGCTTTTAGAACCATGTCTTTCTTGTACTTCAGTATTCACTATAATTTTTTTCCTTTCCAATTCATACTGAAAACTTCTTGGGTCAGGTTAATAGGAAACAAATGGCATGCTCAAAATAGTACAATTTAAGGAGCATTTGTTTATAAAGGAGCTGTATACAAAGGTGGAGTGTAAAGGAACAACAAAAGTCCGTGAAATAACATGGATCTAAATAGAGCCAAGCTGGGGGATTTAGCTCAGTGGTTCCGATGCCTGCCCCGCAAGCTCAAGGACCTGGGTTCGATCCCCAGTACCCCTCCCCAAAAAAAAACCATAGGATATTTATAGCCAAGCTGTTAATGACCCTTAAGCCAGAAAGACCAGGGTGGAGGAGTGGATACCAGAACCCAAAAGGACAGAGTCACATAGAG
This sequence comes from Heterocephalus glaber, assembly GCF_000247695.1. Next base: position 7,937,301 of record NW_004624807.1, read on the forward strand.
ACGCTGCATTAAGAGGATCCTTGACATTTGGTCAGGCCAATCCCAAACAAAAGGCAGAGGGCGTGGGAGTTGTCTGCAGAGTTCATCAGGCTGGTCTTTGGAGCCAGAGAGCAAGTTGGAGGAGGATATGGAGAATCTGGGGAGCAGACGTCAGCACAGCCTGTGTCTAAAATAGACAGCGGCATCTTGACAATGCTGTGAACCTTTGGGAAATTATTCCAAAGAAGATATACTCTTCCCTGTCAACCCAGAAAATGATGGAGGCTTTGAAATTTTCACTAGTTATGCTGGGTTTGATGACACACTAGGGAGGCTGAGGCAGGAAGGTCACCAAGAGTTTGAGGCTAGCCTAGGGTACATAGTGAGACCCTGTCTCAAAAAACAACAAGTACAATAAGTCCCCATGAACATTCAAGTTGCAGACTTTCACAGATATGAACAGACCTCGCATTATGAACATCTGGAGATGGGAACAAATTGGGCACATCTCTGTTGGGCATTGTCTGTGACAGTGCACAGCAGTGCAGGGCTCAGGCAGAGCCCAGGTGTCCAGAAGCAAGAGGACCTACGCAGTGGTGATGTGCAGGGGACTGCGAGGAAGCGCAGAGCAATAACCATTGTGTGTTTGTGTCAAAGGTGTGTCAGACTCACCCTGCCAGACTAAGGAAAGAACCTGACTTACAAATGTTCTCCCAGAATGGTACTCATTCGTAAGGTGGGGACAGCCTGTACTAGTTATTATATACTTGTGTCTGTGTAACCGCAGGAAGTAGAGATTAATACAGATGCTTATGTATGAGTGCAGAAGCAGATGGGGTTCTCTCTCTCTCTCTCTCTCTCTCTATATATATATATATATATATATGTTTGTATTTGGGATTGAACCCAAGGCCTTGTGCATGTTAAACATGCAGTCTACCACTTTGCTGTATCCCCAACCCCCTATATCATTTGATTCTTGATCCATGTAATATATTACCTATTTTTAAAATGAAAAAGCCAAGAGTGGTGGCACACACCTGAAATCTCAGGACTCAGGAAGCTGAGACAGGAGGATCCCTATGAGTTTGAGACTAGCCTGGGCTTACATAGTGAGTTCAAGAGCAGCCTGAACTACACAGCAAGACCCTGTCTCAATAAAACAAACAAATAAACAACCCCCCCGAAAAAAAAGAAACAAAATAAAGCTGATGGCAGATACCTTTAATCCCCGCACTCTAAGAGACTGAGGCAGGAGGGTTGCAAGTTCAAACTCAGCTCGAGCAATTTATAAACTTAGTGAAATTGTCTCAAAATAAAAAATAAAGCCGGGGATTTAGCTCAGTGGTTTCGCCGCCTGCTGCGCAAGCGCAAGGACTGGAGTTCGATTCCCCAGTACCGTAAATAAATAAATAATAAAAAGGGCTGAGGATGTGGCCTCATGCAAAGGCCCTGGGTTCAATCCCCAGTACCTCAATTAAAAAACCAATAAAATTTTTAAAATCACTTCTAGAAACCCATAGCATGGTAATTACCAGTCATCCTCCTGGAATCACAGGTCTTGGAATCTGGTTTTCTATGTTAAATTAATTCTTTGTGTCACTTTACTCTTCCAGTTTTAGAAAGTGGCCCACTTGACTCACTCCCGTGTCTGCTTATTTCAGCCGTTCATCCGCTGTAGCTTGCAGTGCAGAGATCTGGTTGACGAAGCAAAGAAGTTTCATCTGAGGCCTGAACTTCGGAGTCAGATGCAGGGCCCACGGACAAGGGCTCGCCTAGGTAAGCTGGCATCTTGGCAGAAGAGGATCTTGTTCAGCTACTTCTTGCAGGTACCGTAATGTAGTTGAAAGGAACATTCTATAAGAAGTACAAAGACCTCACTTCAGACCTGCTTTTAATCATTTTTTTTTCTTTTTTGTGGTACTGGGCTTCAAAGTCAAGGGCATCCTATCACTGAGCTACAGCTCAAGTGCTTTTTATTTTGAGATAGAGTCTTGCCTAGGCTGACTTCAAACTTGTGATCCTCCTGCCTCAGCCTCCTGCATACCTTGGGTTACAGATGTGTGCTACTGTGGCTGCTTTTAATCTTTTACTGTCTCATCTCAGACAAGCCACCATTCTAAGCTTTCTTTTCTGTAAACCAAGAATATCTTCTCTATTTCACCTAACTTTTGTGATTAAATGAGATCAAATCTAAAAGATTTTTATAAGTTGTCAAGTATTGTATAATATAATCTTGCCGGGGATTTAGCTCAGTGGTTTCACTGCGTGCTGCATAAGCGCAAGGACCCGAATTCGATCACCGGTACCAAAAAAAAAACCCCTGCTGTATAATATAATCTTATTTCAGATTCTGATTTAATCTTATTTTTAGATTCTGTCAGAGATTATTTTGAATGTCATGTGTAAGCCATATCCTCCCACCCAGTTCTCTTCCCCTTACGTGTTCTTTTCCATTCTAGCATGAAAAAGGGGAGGAAAAGGAGCCAATAGAGTAGAAAATGCGAGCACTTTGACAGTGATGTGCAGTTGTTACAAGGCTGGCCTCTGGAGCCAGGCTTTCGGGTGCAGACCCCACGCCCTAGGTACATCCACTGGGGAAGGAACCTTCACCTCTCTGCTTCAGTTAGCTCATATGTAAAGTGATACTCGCAAAGCACTTAACTCTAAGGCTGTTACAAAAGAGTAAATGAAGTAACATATGTAAAAGCTTAGGATAATTCTTAGTTTTGTGTTTTTTTGTGTTTTGGTACCAAGGATCAAGTTGAGGACCTTGAGCTTTGGAGGCAGGCGCAGGTGCCACTGAGCTAAATCCCGGCCCTAGGCCAGTTCTTGACATGTGCATTCAAAGCCCAGCCCACCAATAACAGGTTAACATGTCAGTCTGTTTGAGGCTGTGTTTCTTCCTCTAATGAAGGCTAGTTTCTTACTCACTGGGTGAGGGGGTGTTAAATGAGGTAATGTGGTAAGATGCCTAACATTGTAGCTGGTACAGAATAAGTACTCAGATATTTCATTTCCCATTTGCTATTGTCCCTACATAAAGCCTGGCTATAATGTGCAAAAGCAAGTTTTTTTTTGTTGTTGCTCTTTTTTTTTTTGGTACCGGGGATTGAACTCGGAACCTTACACTTTCGAGGCAGGCGCTGGACCCACTGAGCTAAATCCCCGGCTTTCTTGCTCTTATCTTAGAATCATGCACTGAATGTTAATAATTAAACTGCTCATTGAAAGGTTTAAGCAGAATTTTTTTTGTTGTTTGTTTGTTTTTGTTTTTTTGAGACAGGGTCTCACTTTGTAGTCCAGGCTGGCCTCGAACTTGCAGCGGCCCTTGCATGTGCTAGACAAGAGCTCCACCACCCCACCCCTCTCCTGTCTTTTTGGTGTGTCTCTGTACTATTGAATTTCTTCCTGTAAATATTTGTTGTTTGTTTTTGAAGATTTAAGTTGTTCAAGACAGGATCCAAAGTCCAGCTCTTTTGATCTATAGGTTTTTTCCTTCTTCCTTTTGGCTTTCTCTGGGAAATTTATTTGTTAAACCAAGTTTTTTGGCCCACAGGGTTTTCCATAATCGGGATTTTGCTGATCATGTCCTTACATCATCATTTAGCATGTTATTCTATCGGCTGGGTTTTCTAGAGACTGGTGATTATTATAATAGAAACTTGGTAAAATTCAGGTTCTGTGTGTGTGTGTGTGTGTGTGTGTGTGTGTGTGTGTGTGCACACGTGCGTGTGTTGTGCTGGGGATGAACCCAGGATCTTGTGCAGGCTAGACAAGTTCTATGCCACTGAACTATATACCCCAGCTCGCTCTTCCTTTTCTTTCCCTTTCTCTTTCTCTTCCCCTCTCTCTCTCTCTTTCTCTCTTTCTCTTGTGGTACTGGGGATCGAACTCAAGACCTTGCACTTGTGAGGCAGGTGCAGTGCCACTGAGCTAAGTCCTGGTCCCCCAGCTCTTTTATTTTTATTTTTATTTTATGTATTTATCTTTGTGACAGGGTCTTGCTGTTAGCCCAGGCTATCTTTGAACTCCCTGTGTAGCACATGCTGGCCTCAAATTCCTGCCTCAGCCTCCCACATTATAGACATGTGTCACCACCCCCAGCTTTCATGTTCAGTTTTTTAGGAACATTACTGTGTAGGTGGAAGTATTCTCCTTTCTGTTTGTACATCAGTAAACGCAATGTCTGATGGTACTATATTAGCTTTCCCTCTATTCATCACAGCAGCCATTGGTGGTGATTGTCAGATTTGTTGCCTCACTAGTGGTTTATCCATGTTTCTTTTCACTTTCAAGGTGCTGCATTTGCCTTTTCAAGTGCAGGTAGCTTATAAGATCATCCTGGTCTCCTACATGCCTTCCTAGTGATTGAATTGTCCAGAGCTCCACCGAACTCCTCTCCATGAGTTCAGTAGAACAGAGTGCACAGAGAATTTCCTCTGATTTTGCTCTTTAAAAGCCAATGTAGAAAGTAATTTATCAGAATAAAGCTTTAAAGGAAAGGAGAGAATATAAAGTTTGTCAGAATGGCTTCTTTAGGAAAACAGAGAAAAGGACTTGCTCTTCACCCTCCCTATGAGCTTCAGTTCCCTCTTCAGATCCTTGCTGGATTCCAGGGACCCACTTCCCTCCTCCTTCTCGTCCTCATATTGCTGCATTCCAGCGTCTGGACACCAAATCTCAGAGAATCTGTTTCTCTGCCGTTCACCAGCCATCTTCCCAGAAGTCAAACAAAGGCCTTTCCTTTAAAAGCCTTGTCAGGGGCTGGGGATTTAGCTCAGTGCTTTCACCACCTGCTTCACAAGCACAAGGACCCGAGTTCGAGCCCTGGTACCAAAAAAATAAATAAATAAAAAATGAAAGCCTTGTCTTTCTTGCCTGGCAGTTTTAAAGAATTGGCAGGGAATGTGGTACATAGTTAGCCATGGAAGAGATTTTTTTAAATGTATAACTTGGTTCCTAAGTCTTAGCCCACAACTCTTTTATGACAAGGTTAGGGGAATTTTGTTTCCCATTACAAAAAAACAAAACAAAACCTCTCAATTTGAGTTTTCCAGGTTGAGAAAAGCAAGGAATGCTTCTAGCCTTTGGACCTGAGTTACTATGTTAGAGTCATCTAGCTATGTTGAAATGGTATAGTGATATATTCAGGTTTGCCTTTTAGATTTTTGGTGTTGTCCAGGAATTTACATTTCAGAGATTTGGGTCCTCAAGATTCGTGTTCCTGTTAGGCTGCCATGTGGCGAATCTCCTATTTCAGACTACTTCTCCTGGGGTGAAAAACAGTATACCCTGGAACTGTTTCTTGAGTACACTTCCCTGGGAGTAGTTACACAGTGAGGGATCCTAAAGTAACTTATCTTTTCCTCCCTTTGTCTTTAGGAGCCAATGAAGTGCTCCTGGTGGTTGGGGGCTTTGGAAGCCAGCAATCTCCCATTGATGTGGTTGAGAAATACGACCCCAAGACTCAGGAGTGGAGCTTTTTGCCAGTAAGTGATGATGGAACCATTTCTGGACAGAAAACCTAAATATCCTTTCCCCAACTATTGATAACTAATGCAGCCCTAAGAGTAGAAAAACAAGGGCCAGGGATTTAGCTCAGTGGTTCTGCCACCTGTCTCGCAAGCGCAAGGTCCCAAGTTCGATCCCCGATACCTAAAAAAAAAAAAAAGTCTTCTCAGTTTTTGACTGTTCAGATTAGAAGATTCGTCTTCAGAAATGTCATTGGCTGTGTGTCAAACTCAATTCAGCTGGCTGCCACTGTTTAAGCTCCCAGCATGCTCCATTGGTGTGTGTTAAACTGAACTCAGGATTAAATTGTGTTAAATTGAGCAAGTATTCAGTTGAACTGAGAATTTATCTCCCTCAGTACATCTCTGTTTCAGTATAATAATCATTTCTGAGAAAAAGAAATATTTTAGGCAGTCTTCCTATTAGGATCTTAGGAGTCCTGGCCTTTGATTACCGATGTGGAAATATGTTTCCACTTTATGGAACAGTATCAGTCTCTTAGCTCAGAGCTTTTGAAGAGGAAAGGAGTCAGATACTGCTCGCAGAAAGCCACAGAATCTGTCAGAAATCTTGAAATGAGACAGATGTGCAGAAGGCTTGCATCTCTCGGAGGACCACAGCAAGCACTTCATGCAGTTGGCAGTCAGCTGCAGGACACCTCAGGATGAACTTCTGCCTCCAGGAGGTCCATAGAGGCAGGTGAAGAAACATAAAAATGAGCGGCTGGAACTGGGTGTGGTGACACATGCCTGTGATCCCAGCACTCGAGGCTGAGGCAGGAGGATCGCTGTGAATTGGAAGGCCAGCCTGAACTATATAGTGAGCCCCTGTCTCAAAAGAAAAAAAGAACAAATGGCAGGAAACAGGAAGGATAACATGAAGTAAGGCCTAAACCTGCATGACTGAGATGCTCTGTTCCTCTTCCCTCCCAAATCCATAGGGCATCACTCGAAAGAGACGGTATGTCGCCTCAGTGTCCCTCCACGACCGAATCTATGTGATTGGTGGTTACGATGGCCGCTCCCGCCTCAGTTCAGTGGAATGCCTGGACTACACAGCAGACGAGGACGGGGTCTGGTATTCTGTGGCCCCGATGAATGTCCGACGTGGCCTTGCTGGGGCTACCGCCCTGGGAGGTAGGCTTAGTGTTCATTTTATTGTGACAGGGTCAGTGTAGTTCCTTCTGGCGGGAGCATGCAATACTCAGGAGAAATCGGTACAGTCAAATAATGTTTTTCTACCTTTTGTGTGTGTGTGTGTGCCAGTGATCGAACTCAAGCCCTTGCACTTGCAAGGCAGGCAGCGGCACCACTGAGCTACATCCCAGTTAGTGTTTTGCTTCGGGAAATAGCATGTTTAAAAAGGCTGTTTAGTATTCATAGACTTTTCAAAACTGACTACAGAGTTGGTAATTCAAGTTCTAGTGTGCTGGATGGGAACTGCCTGTATTTTTATAAACTCCCAGTGTCTTTGAACACTTTTAAGGATTTCATCTTACACCATTCTTTTTAGATGTCCTTACTACTATGCTGTCTTCTTATCTCTGAGATTTAATTCACTTATCCCATTAAAAATTTTTTTTCCTGGGCTGGGGATTTAGCTTGGTGGTGCCACCGCCTCCCTCACAAGTGGAAGTTCCCAAGTTGGATCCCCAGTACCAAAAAAAAAAATTTTTTTTCCAGATATAGTGGCACATACCCTATAAGCCCTTCTACTCAGGAGGCTGAGGCAGGAGAATCACAAGTTTGAGGCCAGCCTGGGCAACCGTTTTTTGTTTTTGTTTTTGTATTTTTCTCACAGGCATCTGAAGGACCTGTGAGGAACTTGTAGAGAAAAGGGTTCTTGGAAATCCCTCATTCTTTAATACTCTGTGATTTGTTCATTCTGAGCAGATATGATCTATGTCTCTGGAGGCTTTGATGGAAGCAGGCGCCATACCAGCATGGAGCGATACGACCCAAACATTGACCAGTGGAGTATGCTGGGAGATATGCAGACAGCCCGAGAGGGCGCTGGACTAGTAGTGGCCAGTGGAGTGATCTACTGCCTAGGTATTCAGGCTGGGATGCAAGATGGAGCGAACTCAGTGGTTAGCAGACTCTGGGTGGGATCCCTTTTTACCAGAATTAAGTTCATATAGACTTCCTTCAACAAAAACTCTGCTCTATCTCAATATATTTTCTGTTTACTAGAATTGTCTTACTCTTCTAAACAAAAAGTAAAGGTCCTGTCATTATTCTCTTTGGGTTATCAGAACTCTGGGAGAACTGAAACTAGAGAAATCAGTCAAAGCACTTGGAGAAGACCGGCTGGGAATGGGCCTGAGGATACACCTTTCTTTCTGAAATGATCTCTGCTTTGTCTTCCAGGAGGATATGATGGCTTGAACATCTTAAATTCAGTTGAGAAATATGATCCCCACACAGGACACTGGACTAATGTTACACCAATGGCCACCAAGCGTTCTGGTAAGACCAGTCAGATCTGAGGGAGGGGACAGTAGCCTATGGTGCCGTCACATCTTTCCACATGCAGTGAAGGTGTAGTCATAGGACAGAATAAATCAGAGACTTACTATGAATATGAGTAAGAGTCCAGTCTCCTCTATCCCTGTTTTCCCTCATTAGTAGGATAAAGATAGCTTAAACTTCCAACTAGATTATTAATTTCAGGGCCAAAGTCTTACTCATTTTTTAAATTTCTGTGTTACTTGCCTGCATTCTAGAATACCTAATACAATTTTGTTCACATGCTACATCTTAAAATGTCTGTTAAAAGAAATCCCTAATGCATAAGGATAGAAGATAGAAGGGTAGCTATTTACTTTCACTGAGAGCTTCTGAAGTGAACTACTTGGGATGTAAGACACGAGAAGACACTGTGCTATTCTGTTTTACTTCCTCTGGATAAAAATCATATCTGGGCCAGGGATTTAGCTCAGTGATGCCACCACCTGCCTCACAAGGGCAAGGTCCTGAGTTCCATCCCTGATACCCCCCCCCAAAATTATATCAGAACTGTAATCAAAACTCCTCTCCTTCCTTTCACCTTTATTGCCACTTTTTTTTCTTTACTCCTTTGTTTTCTTCTGAAGAGGAGTGAACTCCTGTTAATGAAAATTTTTAAAAAAGAGGCACTTCAACTTTTCTTTATCATTTGAAGTCCTAAGCAAAGAGTTTACAGATGGAATAACCTATGGTGCACTAGATTTTTGGGCCTGTCTGGGCCAGTCCCATATTCCTCATCTACTATAGAATTTGCCAGCCATTAAAGACTATATTTTGGGGCTGGGGATTTAGCTCAGTGGTTTTGCTGCCTGCTGTACAAGTGCAAGAACCCGAGTTCAATCCCCGGTACCAAAAAAAAAGACTATATTTTGTTTCTAGAATTTATATCCTAGTCTTAGTGCCATTCATTTGCTAATTTCCTTTTTCTCCAGGTGCTGGAGTGGCCCTACTGAATGACCATATTTATGTGGTGGGGGGATTTGATGGTATAGCCCACCTTTCTTCTGTTGAAGCATACAACATTCGCACTGATTCCTGGACAACTGTTACTAGTATGACCACTCCACGGTGCTATGTAGGGGCCACAGTGCTTCGGGGGAGACTCTATGCGATTGCAGGGTGAGGAATTGGAAACCAGAGTAACATCATTGTACATCTAGGGCAAGAGTTTCTGTGATCCAATCCCTGTTTGTGGATGGAGGCAGAGTTTGGGGTGGCGGGACAGCGCCAGTGACAATGTTAATGAAGGACATATATGTAAAGGAATAGAAAGCTCATTTCTTTTTCTTTTATTTTTCTCCCCCTCCCCTTCTCAGATATGATGGCAATTCCCTGTTGAGTAGCATTGAATGCTATGACCCTATCATTGACAGCTGGGAAGTGGTGACATCCATGGGAACCCAGCGCTGTGATGCTGGTGTGTGTGTTCTCCGAGAGAAGTGACCATTGTTGGAGCACCATACAGAGCTAGCAACCAGTTCAAGGAACAGTTTGTGGGAGAATCAAGGATCCTTTCCAGAATGTCTTCTTTTTCACTGTGTGCACAGGGTGATTCCGGGGACCAGTGCAGTGATGATTGTACTTATTTGACATACACTCCTTCTTACACTGGCTAAGTCCCTCAGAAGGGTGGGTAACAGATACTTAATGGAAGAGAATGCACATTGAATGGGTGTAAGACTGGATCCTTCTCCATCTGGCCTGGAGAGCACTCTTGTTGTTTCTGACTTCCCACATGCTTGGGAGAATATGTACATGTTGTGCCTCATCTGCAGAGAACTACGTGTGGACAGAGTCCAGCCTGGAAAAGCGGAAGGATACCAGCTTGAGTGAGCTTGGTAAAATCCAAGTATTTTTTCCAGGAACAAGTAACTTTTCTAATGTACAGGTAGCTAGAGGCACCACAGTTTCATTCTGGAGGAAAAAGAGAAGAGAGACCCCCATCATAACTTTGAGTGCCAGGAGGAGAGATCCATGTGATACTCCCTTGGTGGGGGAACAAGTTTGGCACATCAGAACTGAGGTTAGAATAAATGACAGGAGCTGAATTTGATGGAATCTGAATGAACCTGGAACACCACTGAAGCATAACCTGGAAGACTGAGGAGGACATATTATTGGACGGATCTTTTTACTTCCCCAAGGTTTTTCTAAAGTAGTGTCGTATGTCTTGGCACTGAAAACTCTGAGAGAATAACAGTGAACAAATGTTGGGATGAGAGAAGACGGCATAAATGTGAGACTTCAGTATACCTGGGAATTAATTAGAAGTACCTGTGATTTTACAGTTGTCTTACTCCGTGCCAGGACTCATGTAGCCATGGCAGTGTTTGTCTTGAATGGGCGAAAGACTGTCCATCTTGTTGAACAAACACTACCATACCAGTACACTTACTATTTATTTGGGGATGGGGTGGAAGTGGCAGCAGCCTAACAGTTCAGCTACCTGATTACTGCCCCAGTTTTTCAAGGGCACACTTCTGCTAAAGAGTGGTTTTAATGCTGTGTTTGGTGCATCTAGTTTCTTTCCAGTTAGTTCCAGCACCTTTGCCTTTGCATTCTGAGCTTCCCTGTGTCATGGAGTGAAGTTCTTGCTTTGTGGGTACTGCAAGTGTAGGAATGTGATAACTTAAATAAGGATGCGCTTTCCCTTTGCCCTGGAACTCCATTTTCCCCCCTCTTTCTCTGAGTTGTATTAACTGACAGAGGTCATTTCCTTTGTATTTTTTTAAGAAAACATTAAAATTGTCTCAGATGCCTTTAAGAGTTTGTGGCTAAGCAGCTGTTTTCAGCAGACATTTTGGCGGACAGGCAAAAGGATTAGCTATAGTTTGCATCTTCAATCTGGTCACCTGTGTGTTTGTCAAATAGCCCTGCTGTTTTTCCATTAGAAGTCGCTAAGAGGCAGCATTTTACCACCATGGAGATCCTCATCAGTAAAATGTTTACCTGAATTTGCTGTATTCAGTTGCTCTTATCACACTTGGAGTTTACTTGGGACATGATATAAGCAGCCATCCAGAATGCCTGCAGAACTGCAAGAATCTTGATGTTCCCAGAGCAAAAGGGAGGAGAAGCTCCAGGAGAAAGTCACTGTCACTAGAGCAGCCTGCTAGCCTTTCCTTAGCCGGTGGATTGTGCCTGCTACCTGAACCCTGCCCTGTGCACCATGGCTCATCCTGGGGGTTGCAGGAGTGGGAGGGAAGTAGAGGTAGAGTACTGATGGCTCTTAGGCTGTCTCCAGTGCTGACTTGAGTTTGAGACCAAATTCACAAATAGTTCATACACTGACGCCACAACAGAATATTCTACAGAAAAACCAAACATAAAACTCATTGCCCCTTTCTACTCTTCCTCAGTTTTACATGCTTTCAGATACTCTCACAGGGATACAGAGATTGCCCTAACTTGGCAGTTCCTTCTGTTTTTCTGGCTCCTGAAACTGGCAACCAGACACTTACTTGCCTAACTTAGGAAAACTTTCTTGTATCTGTGCATAATCACAATCCAGACATCCAATTAGTTTCTAAGTTTACAGTTTGTCTTTTATGGTACCAAATGTACTAGCATTACTTTCATTCCTTCTGTTACCACATACCTCAATCCTTTATGTTGGATTTAAGGATAATATTCTCCTGACAACCTTACTTACTGGTACCCTTTCCCTCTCAATCTCCAGTCCTTCTATTGTGTCATTAGTTATCTCCTAATGCTCAAATATGATCATTACAGTACTTAACATACAACAGATTATCAGTAAATATTGAAGTTATTTCTGCCCTAAAATTCCATGGATTTCCATTGCCCATGTGAAAAAGTTCAAATTCTTAAGTGTGACCTTTAAATATGGAAACAGTCTACCTTTTTACCTTGCTTACTGTTACTCCTTCCCCTGGGCATAATATGCTTCCGTTATTGGACTGCTAACCATTCCTAAATTTGAGCTCACCCTCGTTCACGTTCCCACTGAAATCTTGCTTTCCTGACAATCCTAGTTACTTCTTTTTTTGTATGTATTTATTTTGTTATGATGATCATGGTACTGGTGATTGAACCCAGTGCCTTCACACTGAGCCACATTCTCCAGCCCTAGTTTTTTTGTTTTGAGACAGGGTCTTACTAAATTGCTAAATTGCTCAGGCTTCTCTCCTGTCTCAGCCTCCCAGAGTGCTGGGATTAAGGGAGCAGGCTTCCACACCAGCCTGATTCATTACCTCTTAATGCCTAGTTAAAATATCATCTAGGAAAAGCCCTTTTTTTTTTTTTTGTACCTGGGATCGAACTTGTGCTTGGGAGGCAGGCAGCGGAACCTCTGTGCTAAATTCCCAGTCCTAGGAAAAGCCCTTTCTGACTGCCCAGAATTACTCCTCAGTCCATGCTTCCATTTACAGTACTTTGTTCTGTGATTGTTTGTGTCACATGCTGTTGGGTTTGAGTCTGTCGTCTTATTTAACTTTTTTTGGTACAGGGGGTCGAACTCAGGACCTTTCGTTTGTGAGGCAGGCGCAGTGCCACTGAGCTAAATCCCCAGCTCTTATTTAGAGCTATAGTCTCATTTACAAAGTGCCTGTCATATCCTTAGGGTGTGGTATAATGTCTGGTGTGTCATTACTCTATAAAGTGTGCAACTAATGAAAAGTGAAAGAGAAAATGTGCAGGGGATATTGAGCGGATTACACATTAATCAGGTGATTTAGTCCCCCCTCATCCTGTTCTCCCTGCCCATTTCAGGAAACCCAGAGCCTGTTACACTAGAAATAAGCTAGAGTTGTAAAAACAAATTAGGTGGAAAGAGGGAATATACTGTAATAAGAGCTGTGGCTTTGGAGTTGCACGTGGATCTAAGAACCTAGGAAGTAACCTCTTTGATCTTTGCTTTTTTCAGTGTGCACTGGGAATAAAAATACAAACCCTATTAGGTAACTGATGATTTAACGGGTTTCCAAAAGCACTAAACGTTCTTGGACAGAATAAATGGTCACGATGATTAGCAATTAAAACTTCCACGCATCTTTTTCCAACCAAAAGGCACACACCGTTCTCTGAATTGCTTCCTACAAAAGCAGCTAATACGACTAAACTTTGCGGCGGGGGTGGGGGGTCCGTCGAGTCCCTCCACGCTATCCCCAGTGATGACCCATCCAATTCAAGAGACAATCGAACGCTCCATAAACTAACGGGTAAGGCCATCCTTACTGTTGTCTAGCTCTTGATGTTAAGGGAAGCCTGGTGACCAGGAGGATATGCAGAGGAAGGACTTGTCACACTGGTCCCAGGAAGTGTCCCTGTCAGCCTGCCGACACCTTGTCCCGGGATTGGACTCTAAAAGCAGGCGCTTGCGTAAGAGCTTCGCGCAGAGAAACAGACGCCTGCGCAGAGAGGCGGAGAGAGTGCGCTTGCGCCCCTCCCCTGTCGAATCGCGCCCGCGCAGTGAAGAGCAAGCGGAAGAGCGAACGAAAGAGCGAGCGAAAGAGCGCAGACTGCGCGCGGAGGGGGCCCGTAGAGGTGGCGGCGATGGAACCAGCAGAGCAGCTGAACGAGTTAGTGTCAGCCGAGGGCCGAAACCGGAAGGCGGTGCTGTGCCAACGTTGTGGCTCTCGCGTGCTGCAGCCAGGGGCCGCTCTCTTCTCCCGCCGACAGGTAAGGAGGCAGGTTAGAGGCTGCTTACACGCGCACTCTTCCAGAGAGGCCGAAGCGAACGGAGCCGTGAGTCCCCACTGCTCGGTTTCCGGAGACCGCGCCCCTGCTCGGGCCGTCCTTAATCCCCGCCCCTCTGGCGCGAGGCCCCTTCCCGGGCTCCCCGGCTGAGACTCCGCCCCTGCGGTGGCTGAGGCGCGGGTGAATCCCCGGGCGGCGGAAGTCTTTTGCCACCCACGTCTTTCTTGCACCTGCGGTGGCCGCGGGACCCCCATCACCCCTGGCCCGTCCGTAGCAGACCTCCCGGAGCCCGGTCTTGCCCGGTCTTCCGAGCGCGCGCCCTGTGCTGTTACCGGGTGCTGCTGCAAAGGGTCCACTCAGCCCTCAGCTTCAGAGCTCTGATCGACCCGCGGGGCCGGCAGGTGCGTCCCCGCCGCCTCTCCGTGCCGCGCTGGGGCGCCCGAGTGCGATTTCACTCCTGTCCACTTCTCCGCCTCATTTCTGCCTGTGGCCTCTGCTTCACAAACGTCTTTGGCGTGCCGGATGCACTGTAACTCCAGGTGCATGCCTTGCCAAGGCACTGAGAACCAGAGTTTCCAGGAGGAATCGTAGTTCCAACTCGATAGATATTTGGGGTCCCGGAAATAAATTTCAAAGGAAGATTAATTTTTGCCTTCAGGTTAGGACTTTTTAAATACCCTTCTTATTCCTATCACTTCGGTAAACTTTATTAAAGCGTAAGCCCTAGGAAAGTGCAAAGTGTAATCTCCTTGCAACCAAGTACACCTTCTTTCACTTAAAATGATTTGTAAAGATGGGCACATCATTTTATTATTTAGTGTGCTTGAACAGTTGGTAAAATATAATTTCTGATATAGGAGCAAGAAGGACTTACTTCTCCAAAAACAGAGCCCTTTTCATAAAAGAAGGGAGGGAAATTACTTCCTTGTTCCATAGGATTGTGATGACTTTCAATCTAGAGAAAGTTGATGCCTCCTCCCTTCCCCTTCTCTTGGTAAGACTTCCAAGGATTGAAAGTAAAGTTGTTTACCAAGTGGCATCATGGAGAAGTGGAAAAAACATGGGTTTTTGGAATTGAAACATACATGCAATTGAATCGTGACCTTTTCATTCTTTAACATTGGAAGAGGTACTTGACTTTCCCAAGTTTCAGGTTGCTCATTCTGAAAACTAAAGATGAATGTCTAGGGCCCGATTTGTGTGAAAGTGTGTAGCATTGTACGTGCTGTGTAGTATATAATGTAGTTCGTGTACACTTTTCCCATGGAAAAGGCATCTGCTTTTATAAACTGGTGAGATTAAAAGGTTCCTTAATGGCATTTATAGTTTATTTTTAAATTCTTACCCTTTGTTTGATATATTTTATAAGAAATTGATGTTGCCAAAGGTGTGAGAGCAAATTGAATTATACATGTCACATATCTTTTCCTATTTTTCAACAGAATAGCTGCTGTTCTAGAAAGAAGTCTAGGAATTGTTTTTTAGGCTTTATTTTTTTCCCTTTTTAAAAAGACAAAAAGGTGTTCTTTTGTCTCCTTTTTTGTTTGTTTGACCTTAGTGTTTCCAGAAATTTCCTGGTTGGTTGGTTGGTTGGTTTTCCCAGTACCAAGGATTGAACTCAGAACCTTCCACTTGCCAGGCAGGTGCAGCACTACTGAGCTACATCCCCCACGTTTGTTTCTGAGGCAAGAGTCTCCTTGTGTAGTTTAGGCTGGCCTTGAACTCGCAGCGATGCTGTTGCCTCAGCCTCCCAAGTGCTGGGATTACAGGCATGCACCACTCCATTCCTGTATCCTGAAAAGCACTGTTGGAAGCATCCTGTTCCCTCCACCTGCTCTGTGCCCTATACTTCAAGGTAGAAAAATTTTAAAAAGTCTTTGCCCTTACCGAGAATAATTTATAATTGGAAGGGAACCTTAACTGAAACCCAGTAAAACTTAATGGTAACTCTTTCATTAAGCTTGAAATGTTGGCAAGAAGCCACCGTGGGGGATTATAGCAGGGCTGTTCCTTATCTCTGCATGTTAATGAGATGCTGCCCCGCATTAAATAACCCTGGAGAAATGTAAGGTGTAAGGAAACCTCGTTAGAGGTGGCCCAGAGCATTCTCTCTCTACCTAGGAAGGCAGCCTAGGACAGTCTCCAAATGGGAAAGATTTGAGAACTAGACTCTGCCAGTCCCACCTTTGAGATGATCTAAAGCTCAGTGGTCATTGTACATAGTTACTTGGTCTAAAGCAGTATGTTTCTCAAATGGGGACCATTTTGTCCCCCAGAGGAAAAAAATATTGAGAGACACAATGAGACATTTTTGGTCTCCTCAAAATTGAGGAGGGGTGCTCCTGGCATCTAGCAGGTAGAAGCCAGGGACACTACTTAGCATCTTACAGTGCCTAGGCCATCCTCCACAGTAAAGAATTCTCCAGCAAAATATCAGTTGTTCAAGGTTGAGAAACTCTGGTCTAAAGACCGCAGAGCAGTCATCCATCATTTCACTTGACCTTATTAAGGTTTTTAAACTGCTTGTTGCTTATTGTGTCCTGTCTACCTCTGTACCTCCTGTACATAAATAAATGACAATTTGGGAAATATTTGGATTTAAATAAGTTAATGAATAAAAGCCATTAGTCCAGGTAAATGATGGATCAGTATACATAAAATGGCTCAACAGGTTTAGTTGTCAGACACCATTACTCCACTGTCTATGCAGAATGTGATTTGTGTGTTTAGCCATAGAATCGGTTTCACGTGTAAAGTATTCCTACTGTTGAACTTGATGTGGGTTGAATAGTCCTTATCCAAATGTTTGGGATCAAAAGTATTTTATGTTTCAGATTTTTTTGGATTTCAGAATATTTACAAATGCATAATGAGATATCTTGAGGATGAGATCCAAGTCTAAGCATGAGGTTCTTTTGTTTCACATGCCCACAGGTGATTTGATGCTGTATTTTTAGTCTGTCCATGTTTTGACTGTGAACCATCACATGAGGTCAGGTGTGGAATTTTCCGCTTGTGGCATCATGTTGGTTTCAAAGTTTCAGGGTATTTCAGATTGAATTTTTGGATTAAGGAACTTGTTACTTCTCATAATCTTATCTAAAGATTTTGGTGGGAGATATTGTAATTAAACCAGGAAGAGAAGAGTGAATAGCAGTGTTCTAACACAATCTTTTTTTTTTTTTTTGGTACCGGAGATTGAACTTGGGCCCTTCCGCTTGCAAGGCAGGTGGCGGAACCACTGAGCTAAATCCCCAGCCCCCGGCCCCCAGCAGTGTTCTATTTCATTGTTGAGGAACTATGGTAGGTTTGAAGAACTGGAAAGTTCCATCTGGCCAGAACATAGAGTACAATAGAAGTGGCAAGCAGTGAGGATGAGGTCGAGCTGAGGTGATTGGAATGGAGGAGGCATGGGAGCCATGGGAATGAGTCCTCTTGGGGCAGAAACCCTTGATTGGGGTAGGATACAGGATCAGAAAGAAGACTGAGCCAGGTGTGGCTCAGAAAGTGACCAGAGTTTCCTCATGTGACTGGGAGACATCAGCAGGTGGCAAAAACAAAGGGAGGGGGAGGAGAAGTTTGGGAGTGAGGAGGACATAGGTTTCTGTTTCCAGAGCCAGAAGACAGACTGTCAGTGGGTGGGCAGCAGCCCTGAGGAGGCTGTGCTGGTGTCCTCTGCATGCAGTAGCCTCATTCTTGCCACAAATTAAAACAGGAAACACCACAGGGTTTGCAGATGTAGGTGAAGGGAGGTGACATTGTAGAAGACAGTCACTTGCTCTTTTATGGGGGGGCAGTGGAATACTGGTTTGTGGGAAGGAAAGTGTAGGACAGTGTTGGGCTAAGAAGATGAGAGCAGAAAACCCAACTGCAGTAATCAGGGCAATTTCTTTTTTTTTTTTTTTGGTACCGGGGATTGAACTTGGGACCTTGTGCTTGCAAAGCAGGCGCCAGAACCACTGAGCTAAATCCCCGGTCCAATCAGGGCAATTTCTTGTAAACTTAATAGATGATGCAGAACTCTGGCTGCTTCTTTCCAGAACAATGAAATCTGTACACAAATGTACATAGCAACTTTATTCATAATAGCCAAATGGGATTCATCCCAGATGTCCTGCAACAGGTGAACAATTAAACATTCATAACATGGAATACTACTCAGCAGTAAAAATGGAACAAACTATTAATACGCAGAGCTTGCACGAATCTTCAGGAAATTATGCTGAGTGAAAAAAAACCAAAAACCCACTTCTAAAAGATTACAAACCTTATTATCTTACTTCTACATAATTTTGAAATGAAAAATTTTAGAAATGGAGAATAGATAAGCATTTGTCAGGGGAGGGGAATGGGGCTGTTGATGGGCATGGTTGTAAAAGGGGAAGGTGAGGGGTCTTTGTCCTGCCGGAATAATTCACACTCTTTACTGATGGGAAACACAGAAACTTCTGTGTGGTAAAATGACATGGAACTAAACACACATGCACAGAAGAGAGCTGGGGAAATCTGAATTAAGATCTGTGGGTTGTATCAGTATTTATGCCCTGGTCGTAATGTTATACTACAGCTTTATACTATGTCGTCTTTGGAGAAAACTGGGTCAGAAGACAGTGCATGGAATTGCTGTATTGTTCTTACAACTACATGTGAAACTGCAATTATCTCAGTAAAACTTTTATTTGAAAAAATCACATTACATTAAGTGAAATAAGCCGTTCACATAGGGGCAAGCACTGCATAATTCCACTTAATATGAAATAGATATATAAAGACAGAAAATAGAATAGTAGTTGGCATTTTCCAGCCCAATAAAGGGGAAATAACAGTTTAATGGGTACAGAATTTCAGTTTGGGAAGATGAAAAAGTTCTAGAGATGATGTTGCCGATGTAGCACGACCGTTTGAATGTACTTAATGCCACTGAACTATACACTTAAAAGTGGTTAAAATGGTAAATGGTATCTTTTACCACACACAAAAAAATCAAGAATCAAAATGGAGGGCCAGAGGTTTAGCTCAGTGGCGCCAGCGCCTGCCTGGCAAGCACAAGGTCCCGAGTTTGATCCCCAGTTACGCAAAAAAAAAAAAAAGAAGGAAAAGAAAGAAACGTGTGTCAGAATCGAAATGGAGCATACACCTCTCGGCTATGTAAAGTACTGTGGTTCTAGCAAACCGTAGCTCTTTACTGGAGTCACCCCTAAATCGAGTGACTGGAAACAGCGGTTTAATTTGCTCGGGAACTAAAGGGTTGACTGGGCCTAGCTAAGCAGTTCTTTCATGTGCTGCTGGCTGTCAGGAGGCTCATCTCAAAAGCTGCTTTCCTTGTATAGCTCCCTGTGGGCTGGGAAGATTTGAGAACCTGGCCGCTGAAACAGGCTTTGGGGGGCATCTGTGTCTCCGCACAGCACCCTCAGAGTAGCCAGACCTCCTAACCCTGGCTGATGCCCCTGGAGCAAGTGCCCTAAGAGAAACTGCAAAAGTCTCATGCCCGCTTCTAGCCTGGCTTGTCTCTTCTGCATCCTGGTTATGGAGGCATACATCGTGCCCTGCCCACGCTCAAGGGAGGGGAATGGACTCCACCTGGTGTAAGGATTGTCAGAGAGACTATGAAGGTGTTTTAAAACCACCACATCCACCCAGAAGTACTCTGTGTTGTACAAGTTTTTATTCTTATCTATATTGTATTATGCTTACCAAGTTTCCTATAAGAATGTATTTTTACAACGAGAAAGGAAATATTTTATTTTTAAAAGGATACTGTGACCAGGCATGGTGGTGCACACCTGTAATCTCAGCACTTGGGAGGCTGAGGCAGGAGCATTGCCATGAGTTCGAGGCCAGCCTGCACTACAAAGTGAGACCCTTTCTCAAAAAACCAAAAAAATAGGCCTGGGGATTTATCTCACTGGTTCCACCGCCTACCTTTCGAGTGCAAGGTCCTGAGTTCAATCCCCAGTACCAAAAAAATAAAAATAAAAGGCTACTGTGAACAGTTAGATCAAGTGAATCCCATCACCTTGTGTTTCACTTCTGAAGAGGCTGTCCAGGATTAGGGGCACTAACTAGCTGTGGTTCTTCGAGCAAAAAGAACCTAGCCAGGGATCTCACTGGTAATTGCAGTCCCCAACTGAGTCAGCTGCCTCAAGTTAGGTAATTTTTTTAAATTTCCACCCCTGTAGTCTATCTGGAAAGCCTTATTCTTTTCCAAATGTCACATCCCATCAACTGGCCCTAGCAATTGTCTTGGCATTGGCACGAATACGTTGAGGTCCAAGCACAGATCAGATGCACTTACATAGGTACAGACCTGTGGGTCAGACTTCCAGGGCCCAAATACAAAGGGGCATGCTGAGGAATAGAGGCACTGGGGCCCAAGGGGGTCCCGTGAGTGGCAGTTAAGGATAGCAGGGTTACAGGGGCACTTTGGGCAGTAATTAGGAACAGGAAGGGGCTGGTGCCCCTGGTTGGGTACTTCCTGAAAGCTAGTGCTTAAGTACTCTTTGGCCTTCTCTTCATTGTGTTGGACACACTGAATTCTTGGTTAGGTTTTTTAAGTAGTTACCAAAGGTCTACTCTGCTTCTGTTAAGATGTAACTTCAACACCTAAAATATAGTGAACGAGCCAGAAATAATTTTGAGGAAAATTGAGGCCCACAGGAAGTTACAGACATGGCTGAAATCCAGGTCTCCTGAATTTTGATTCCCAGATCTTAGTCTCTGCCTGTTTTCATTTTTAGGGAAAACAGAGGGTCAGGGATGCATTTAACCATCAGGTGAAGCAAACAGGGTGACTGGAATGCCAGTGTAGCAGGAATGAGGACGACCATATTTTTTGAGGTTCTCAGGTCGCACAGCAACAGATACTGTAGCTATTTTAATAAGCTATCTGCTCAGCGGATGGGGAGTAGGAATGTTCTAGGTCAGGGCTCCTCGGGGCTCCTTCACACTGGGGATCCCCGTTGCTAGTGTAGCCCAGGGTCCTAATGGCTGACTCTAGTGCATTCCTGCACAGTAGCCGCCCCTGCAGAGTGCCTCACTGCAGCGTGAGGAGAGGCTTACCTCCCCCTTGCTTAAGCGTTTACCTCTTGGAGACTAATGTCAGTCTCATTTTTTTTAATTTTAATTATTTGCTTTTTATTCTGATTGCAAGTGCCAGACTATTTCTTTATTTGGAGCTACATTAGAGTGTATTGTGGGACAGGAAATAAGTAATATCACAGCAGCCAGGAGCAAGGGGATACCAAGCTATGCTTGTGTTGTATCTTTTTTTTTTTTTGGTACCGGGGATAGAACTTGGACTTGGGACCTTGTGCTTGTGAGGCATGCAGCGGCACCGCTGAGCTAAATCTCTGGCCCTGCTTGTATTGTATCTTGTTGGCATCTTGGGCAGCTGACAATGTGTACTACCACATGGAGGAAGTTAAAGGAGTCCTGTGTGTGTGTGTACAGTCAAGACTTTCTTCTAATGATTGGGAGGTCATATAGATTGGAGGTTGCAAGATCCTGGGGATAATATTCCAAGTTCTACAGCTAAATACAACAGAATAGCTCAAAGCCAGATATCCAATATTCATTCTTTTCACAAGTATTTAAATTCCTGCTCTGTAACATTTACTGTCCTGTGCACTGGAGATACGGTAATGAACAAGAAAGGTAAGCTGCCTGGTTTCCAGGTGCTGTTGTTCTAACAGAAGGAGATACGTGATAAGAAAATTTCAGAAAATAAGTTAAAAAAGTAGAGAAAAGGGAACTTCTAGGAGTGATGAATGTCTTAATTACTGTATCTTCGTTATGGTAGTGGTTTCACTCATGGGTACAAGTGCCAAATGTATCAAACTGTTTAAGTATGTATGGTTTATGGTTTATGTTATCAGTTTGGGGAGTTTTTTAATGCAAGGGCTGGAGATGTAACTCAGTGGTAAAGCACTTGCCGAACATGCACAAAGCTCTGGGTTCCATCCCTAGCACCACAAAAAAATTTTAAATAATAAAAATTTTAAAATACTGTGGGCAGTATTGTTACGACAGAGACTACTTCCTGAGAACATGACGTTTGAGCTGAATACCAAGAAGGTGCTGGCTTTGCCAAGATCTGAGAGCTGAGCAGACTTATGCTGGTCGAGGAAGCCAGAAGGCCATTGTGGCCGAAGCACAGGGCCCAGGGAGAGACCAGGACTGTGTTGGGGTTCGTAGGCCATGGTCAGTGCAGCGGGGAAGCCGCCGGCTGGAGCCCCTCTGCCATGTCTCTCAGCACTCGGACGGGCGCCAGAAGAGCCACGGTGTGCTCGTCTGTCTGTAGCCAATGAGATGCCCCCACCTCTCCAGGTCCAGAAAGCTGCTCAGGAGTGTGAGAGTAAAGTGATAGGATGGGGTGATGCTGTGCCAGCTGAGCTTGTGTGTCCCTCGTTCTTTTCCACTGCAGCTTTTCCTTCCATCCATGAGGAAGAAGCCAGCCTTGGCCGATGGCAGCAGTCCTGACGGCGATCTCCTCCAGGACCACTGGCTGGTTAACGACATGTTCACCTTTGAGAATGTGGGCTTCACAAAGGACGTGGGCAACATCAAGTTTCTGGTCTGCGCAGACTGTGAGATTGGACCCATTGGCTGGCATTGCCTAGATGACAGAAACAGTTTCTATGTGGCCTTGGAACGGGTTTCTCATGAGTAACTGAGGAGAAGGGAACCAGCTCCACCCCGCAGTCTTAAAGAATTGGCAACAAACTTGGTGTAACTACTGAGCTGCTGTCTTCTCTGTTCTGCATAATACAAATGTTGAGCACCAATGTTTGCCCTTGAACGCATAGAGGGAACCCTGCTTCCTTCCGGCCTCTGCACATGCCTCCTGCTCAGTCCACTTTGCATCACAACATGTCCTGTCTTCCCGCTGCCCCAGCCTTGGGACACTGTAGACCTCCACAGACCTATTCTCATCACTGGCCTTCTGCCTAGGCTCTATTCTACCCGGTGCTCCCTTTTTTCTGCTCTAAAAGAGCACTGTTCAACTTTTTAGCCACAGTGACACATGACAAAAGAGTCTCGTGCTGATAGTTGAAACTTCCCCCTTTTCACTTTCGTTCAAGAAAACATACAAGTATCAGAAAGTGACTTTGTTGTATGACTAGTTATCTACAGGAATTTGCTCTTTGTAAAAGTAAGACATTTATAAACTTGAGCATTTAAATTGATAATTGGAAGACACTGCTTTGGATACGTCTGTAATAAATACCATGGTTGAGAGCCTTAGATCTGGGATCAGATGGACAATTTTATTGTGAAGATGGATATGGCCCTTCTTCCTTTCAAATCTTGACATGTTTTGTCTATTAACTCCTTCACTGCTGCAGCCTATACCTGAGCACCAGATTGTCAATCCCAATCCAAACTCAGCCCCAGCTGTTACAGGGGCTTACTTGGAGTCAGAGTGGAGAGGGTAATAGGATATGTGAAGGATGGGCCTTTGCGAAATTACACCTGAATTTCTAGGTATAATTCATTTGGACAAGTTGCTTTCTTCCTTTGTTCTTAGGGAAGACTTCTTTAATGGATAGTATCATTGAACATACTAAGCATGGTCCTCAGATTTCTGGTTCAGTTGGACTCTATACCATCCCAGAATACAATTTTTTTTCCTCCTGAAATGCCTCTGTTTCTGCTGCTATAGGGTTGCTCTGACTTTTTGATATTAGCAAACTTATTTAAGTCCTCAGCATGATTTGCAATCATTCTGTCATTTCTATCCTGAAGTTACTGTGTAGAAGGAATCTGTATAACCAGGTTTCAGCTGTCCTCCCTCATCTGTAGTTCTGGGGGCCTAAAACTGAAATAGGACCAAGTAGAAGCCTTCCAAGTCCCTTCCTTTGCAACTTTTCTGGTTGCTTCTTCCTTCATTCCAGAATTTATGGGGGGCTCCCCCCACTAACATGCAGGCCTTGGGCAGTTTTGCAGCCAACCTACTTGCCCAGAAAGCTGCCTTCCTTCCCTAGTCAGAGCCTGAATGAACTCCAGCAGAAAGGGAGAGAACTGTGTTTTCTGGACAAATGGTAAAAATCTGCATTATTGTGGTGTTTGTAGAAAAACAACTGAAACTTACCCACAGGGTCAGAAAGAACAGGCCAACTAGATGCTTCTGGGGCATATGGACCCTGACATCACAAGCCAAAATCTAAGCTAAGAATTTTCTTAAATTAAGTTTTAACTTTTCACAGAAATAGTATATGTTTATAGTAGGTACATTAAAAATGGGTGTAAAAGGGCCAAGGATTTAGCTCAGTGGTGCCGCCGCCTGCCTTGCAAGCACAAGGTCCCGAGTTCGATCCCCGGTACCAAAAAAAAAAAAAAAAAAATGGGTGTAAAATTATTGTTTAGCCAGCTTGGACTACGAAGTGAGTTGAAGGCCAGCCTGCATTACTAGCAAGACCTTGCCTCAGGCAGGCGCGGCACTGCTGAGCTACATCCCTGTCCCCAACCTCACCTCAAAAACAACAACAAAATTTTTTAAATTAGTGTTTAACTCACACTTCAGCTGTCCCAAAATTGCTAATGGCAATGTCATACATAACCTTCTTGATGTTTTTCTATTATATATATCTAAACGTACAGTTTTTAAAATAGATATAAGATCATACATTACTGTTTTATAACTTGTTTTTTTAAAGAAAATAGGGTGAACACCTTCCAGTGTCAGTAGCTGTCCACCCACATATACCATCATTATTAGTATCACATTGCATCGGGTACTGTAATTTACTGAAATAACCCACTAGCAGGTTGTCCCCAGGTTCTCATACACAGGGACGGAATGTGCCGCCTTGTGTGTAAATGTGCACCCACACCCTCTTTCCTCGGCCTGCGTGATGAGCAGTGGCATTGCGGGTGGCTGTGGTCAAGGCTTTGCTGTGTTGACCCCTCACAAACAGCTGCGCTAGCTCATCTCTGCTGGCACTATGACAGAACGCTCACGTCTCCAAGTCCTCAGAACACTAGCTATTTATGATCATGAAAATGTATTTTGCTTCTTTAATTAAAAAATAGTATCTCACTGGGGATTTAGCTCAGTGGTTCCAGCGCCTGCCTTGCAAGTGCAAGGACCCGAGTTCTATCCCTGGTACCAAAACCAAAACAAAACAAACAAAAGAATAGTATCTCATTGTTTTATTTGCATTTATTTTATTTCTAATGAAATTTTTATCTACTTATTGGTCATTTATGTTTGCTTTTTTGAGAATTGCCAAACATTGCTGTCCCAGTAACCAAAATACTGTGTTATTATTCTGCCTTTTTTTTTTTTTTTGGTACCAGGGATCGAACTCGGGAACTTGCGCTTGCAAGGCAGGTGCTGGAACCACTGAGCTAAATCCCTGGTCCCCCTATTCTGCCTTTTCAGAAATAAACGCATTTAAACAGTGGAAATTAGAGTCCTTAATATCCTTCGGAAGAGTATATAAATTGGAAAAGCAGAGGTAAGCTGAAATCTGAACCTTAGAGTTTAGCTTGAAGTCCGTCAACTAACTGACTAATGACTTAGTGTCTGCTGTAAAAGGAGAATGTCATCTCTTCATTCCTATCACACACAGTTTGCAGTAAATACTCCTGAATTGCTGTCTGCCGTAGTTAGAGGCAACTCATGCTTGCTGCCAGGAGTAGACAGATTGGCAGTTCCAGGCTGAGGTAGCTTAGTGGTCGAGCTCCTGGTTAGCATGCACAAGGCTGGGTTCAATGCCCAGTGCTAAAAACGAAACACACAAAGTCCATCGTACCAGCCAGGCATGGTGGTGCATACCTATAATCCCAGCATTTAGGAAGCTGAGGCAGGAGGATCACCACGAGTTAGAGGCCAGTCTGGTCTACACAGTGAGTTCAACCGCAGTCAGAACTACTGACCCTGTCGACAAAAAACCCACAAAAAACAAAACTAAAAAAACCACTGTTCCTGTTGGGAAGAGCAGTTGATTTTACCAAGGCCCAATTGTTTGTACAAAATTAACTTTTTTTTTGGTGCCAGGGATTGAACTCGGCACCTTGGGCTTGCTTGCGAGGCAAGTGGCAGAACCACTGGGCTAAAACCCCGGCCCCAAAATTAACTTTTTAAAAAATAGAATCCAAGGGCTGGGAATTTAGCTCAGCAGTGCCACGCCTGCCTGGCAAGCTCAAGGCCCTAAGTTAGATTCCCAGTACTGAGAACAAAACAAAACAAAATACAGAATGCGGAGGCTGAAGCAGGAGGATTGCTCCAAGTTCAAGGCCAACCTGAACTGCATAGCAAGACCCTGTTTTGTAGGGAACAGGGAAAGGGGACGTTACTAGAACCTCTGCAGTGAGTCCTAGTCTCCTTCGAGCCACAGCAGCACAAGGAGAATTGATTTATTATACAGGAAAGGTAGACGAAATAAGACTGAGAAGAAGCTGAGCTTTGGGCCGGATCACTGCTGCTCTGGACAGCAAAGACAAAAGCTTATTGCACCTTTGTTCAGTACATGGGGAGAAACAAATGTAACAAATGACCCAGACAGAGAGTTCAGTACATCGGAGAGTAACAAATGTAAAAGGTGACTCAGAGCAGTGACAGCAACTGAGGCAAAAATCCTAGATCAACGAGGAACTATGCAGATGAAGATTTTGTTTCCCCCAGGATGTCTTCAGCTGGTGTAATCTGGTCCTGGAGCATCACAGCATCACCGGACCATTGAGGTCTCAGCTGTGACTGGAGGTCAAAATGGAGTTTTATTTCTACATGCCTCAGCTGCCCTGTAGGGAGGAGAACTAGGCCTAATCATAATTTAATTGTGAAATGCTTTTCCCCCAAAATCATGTAGAATAGCTCCCGACACAGTTTGAAAAAGAGAAATCCAAGATGAAGAGTGGTGTACTGACATTTTGCATATTGTTACCATGACATGTTTGAGGCTACTCAAGTAACTTTAATGTGACTGCTAAGGAGGACTACTGCTCCTGGTGATGATAGACAGGTAATGTGGACTGGCCCTCCTAGTGAAGGGCCTAGACAAGGCTGGAAACATTAAAATCTGCTCACCAGGGGTGGTGGTGTACACCTGTAATCCCAGCACTTGGGAGGCTGAGGCAGGAGGATCACCAAGAGTTCCAGGCCAGCCTAAACTGTATAGTGAGATCCAGTCTCAAAAAAAAAATTCTGCTTGACTCTTCCAGAGATGATGTCTAGAGACAGAATGGTCCAGCATTTGACACCATCGTAGGCTTTTCTACAGTTCTGTCACTAACAAAAGTAGGCTGTCCCAAACCCCTGCTGATAGACGTTTATGCAGAGAAGGGTGGGAAAGTGCCACAGTCCCCCTGTGATGTGTGCCCAGGCTTAGAGTGTGAGACCTACAGTTCTTATGAGATTGTCTAAGAGGAAGAAACACATCAGCAAGGCCTAGGTTCCACCCGAATTGAATGTGTCTGTGACAAGCTCAAATGTCTACTTCTCCAAGAGCAGGAAATTGTAAAGGCTGATGGCACCAACATGAGATCCAAAAGAAAAAGGCTGGGCATGGTGCTTCGAGCCTGTAACCCCCGCATTCAGGACGCTGAGGCAAGAGAGTCACTGGGAGTTTGAGGTCACCCTGAACAACACAGCAGCACCGTGTCTCAAACAAACAAAAATTATTATTATTATTTTTTTTTTTGGTACCAGGGATTGAACTCGGGACCTTGCGCTTGCAAGGCAGGTGGCAGAACCACTGAGCTAAATCCCTGGCCCTGCAAAATTATTTTTATTGTCTTTTTTTTTGGTACCTGGATCGAACTCGGGTCCTTGCCGCTTGCGCAGCAGGTGACGAAACCACTAAGCTAAATCCCCAGCCCTAAAAAAATTATTTTTAATGAAGCTCTTTTGAATAATTTTTTTTTTTTGGTACCAGGGATCAAACTCAGGTCCTTGCGCTTGCAAGGCAGATGACAGAACCACTGAGCTAAATCTCCGGCCCTTGAATAACTTTTCAAAAGGCAAAAAGATCTATTGAAGACATTAGAG
The DNA here is from genome assembly GCF_000247695.1 of Heterocephalus glaber. Next base: position 7,964,949 of record NW_004624807.1, read on the forward strand.
CCAACATGATTTTGAAGAGTTATGGCACTGGATTCCTGAGGCTTGGCGTTATGGCCCAGTGTGATGGGATGCTGTTCTCCAGAGCACATTTGCAGTCTTGGAGGCTGTTCAGAGGCTAATCAGTGAAGGAGGTGGGTGCAGGGATTGAACCCAGGGCCTCACACATGCTGAGCAATCTGTGCCACTGAGCAACAACACCAGCACCAAGATCAGAAGTAGGAGACAGGGTCTGTCATGCAAGACCTGATGAGGTCCCTCACTTGGGTGGAAGCCAACCATTCTTAGCACCCAGGAAAAAGGTGAATGAAGAGCAGGAAAGGGAATGGCTGTCCCCGGGATACCAGTTCAGCCTCCAGTCATCTCAGCCTTGCTGTTAGATTAAGGCAATGCCAGAGTGATAGTTTTCCCAAACTCTTGGCATAAGCAAATGGAAAATACCATCATCCTAAACTTCAGTTTATTTCCACAAATTTTGCTAATGCAATATCCGGAATACAAGCAATGTAACCAGGCATAGGGGATAAGATAGAACTAGCAAACTACAGACAATGCAAACAGACCCATAGAGGATACTGCAGAGATACTGCAGCTGTTGAAAATAGACCTTAACACATGCTTACTGTGTTCAAGGGGATATACAATTTTGGGAATTTCAGCAGACACTTGGACATCTGAAAAATGAAAAGTGTATTCCAGAACTTTAAAAAAATTCCATAACCCCTACAGTCCCAGCTACCTGGGAGGCCACGGCAGGAAGATCACTTACATCCAGGAGTTCAAGGCCATCCTGGACAACATACCAAGACCCTACTTTCAAAAAAATAAAAATATAAAATTTTTACAAATCCAGTAACCAAAATTAATTCAGTGGAAACTTTTAACAACAGATTGGACACAGCTGAAGAAAAATCTACAAAGTTAGGAGCTGGTATCATTATCATTACAGATACCAGTACTATAACACAAAACCTTATATACAGTGATGGCAAACCTGTGGCATATGTGCTACAGGTGGGCTCTTATCATTGAAAATGCTAAAAGGTTTGTAATCACTGTAAACGTACACTGTTATTGAGGGAAACTAGGAAATTCTTGGGGCCAGAAAACTGTAGCCCCCAGATCTCATCCAGTGCCTGACTTCTTAAGCCTCAGAGGCCTTTGAGCTAAGAATGGTTTAGTGCCAAGGCCTCCTGCACACCAGGCAAGTGCCCTACTACCCAGGTACATCCCCAACCCCAATTCTGACACTTTTAACTAGTTGTAGAAGTACATACATAATGCTCTCAGTTTTGCCTCTCAGTCCAGAAAGCATAAAATACCAAGTCCTTTCCTAAAATAGTTTGTTGGACGTGGAGGTAGCTCAGTGGCACCACACCTGCCTGGCAAGCACAAGGTCCTGAGTTCGATCCCCAGTACCCCATAAAAAGAAATGTGAAGTTAAATGACAGAAGAGCCCACCAAATTCACTTGAAATTCATTGAAATGTAGAAAGCATTTTTCTGTGAATAGAAACAATATTATACATAATAATGGACTGCAACCTGTGACACACCTATATGTATACCAGAGCAGTACTGTGCAGGTGTGTGGGACAAGTCCTTTGCTGCGATTAGAACAGGGTCACTCCAGAGCCCTAACCGGGTGACTCCAGGCAGCCTATTTCAGATTGGGGCCCAGGGTGAACGGTGACCACAGAAGAAGAGTGAGCAGCTCCCATGGGGTTACACATTATTTGCCTCCCCTTTGCCCTGCCCTGAAAAGATACAAAGGATATGAAACAGGGATTGTGTAGAAACGGGGGTCCCATGTTAAGTAGGCGTTGCCCCAGTCACATGGAAAGTAAATGGCAAGCTAATGTTACCAGTCAAGCCAGGGTCCTTTCCTCAATTTGAGATAGAAATCACAAAGATGCAAATGTCCACCATCCACATGAGGCTTTATTGGGCTTCTGCTGGAGCATGAGACAAGACACAACAGAGCTTCTGGTCTGGCCAGCTCCTCCAGGAAATGAAGAGGAAAGCTTACATAGTCTGGGATACTCACCATCCCACCCAGGAGTGGTCAGAGATGGGCATTCTGTGCTGCAAGCTTTGAAGGAAGCAGAGGGTAAATTAGGGCTTCCTAGGATGCATAGCCTGCAAAAATCTGCTTCTCAAAGACAGAAATATCAGGCCTTTCCCATTCTTCTCACTAAGACAGTAGGAAAAGAAACTGAGCTTATGTGGGCACCAGTTTAGGCAACTATGCTAAGGAGTAGTAAGTAATCCAGATACTGCCTGTCCAGCCTCGGCAGTGGCTCTGTGTCTCACTCCTTACCTGGGCTCCTCGCTACTCCGTGAGCAGCACGGTATTGTCCCACAGAGCCTCTCATCGTCTTCAGCGCCTCCCTTCCCAGACCGAGTGTGGGTGTCATTTTGATTCACAGGGTCATCTCATTGCTATGTGGTGGAGGAAGATGTGGAAAGAGTAAATATAGCCAAGGGGTACAGGCATTTCAGGACCTCATAGATGGCTTAAAAATAGAGCTGCTCATGGGACTCCCCCTGAAGTCTGGAGTATTTTAAACCCCTGAAGAGGTGTGTGGCAGTGGTGTATACACAGTAGCACAGGAGTTGAGATTAGTGGGGTGAAGGAGAAAAGGCAAAGTGAGAAATGGAAATTAAGCTTGGAAGGAGTGTAGACAATAGAAACAAATCCCAAATGCCTTATGAGAGGATTGGTTTTAATTGGTATTATATAAAGAAGTACTCTGATGTTGCCGGGAGAGGGATTTGTGTAATTTCCGTCAGTAACCCTGAGGCTGTCACTGTTTCCAGTGTGTCATTTATTTGTGTGGTACTGGGAACTGAGCCCGGGGCCTTTGGGGGGCCTTTGCACTGAGCTAGACCCTAGCCCTTTTCTCATTTTTCATTTTGAGACAAGGTCTCGCTAACAAGGCTGGGCTTGAACTTGCAATCCTCCCACCCCAGCCTCCCAGGGTGCTGGGGTTTTCAGTGTGCACTACCATGGCTGGCTATTTTTTCAGTGTATTTATAATCCCTGCATGAGAGCCTCCTCCATTCAGTAGGCTTTTTTCTTTCTTTTTCTTTGAGTCAGGATCTCATTTTGTAGTTCAGGGTGGCCCTCAACTCACTAAGTAGCTCAGGGTGGCCCCGAATTTTCAGTGATCCTCCTGCCTCAGCCTCCTAAGTGCTGGGATTACAGGCGTGCACCACCATGCCCGACTACTCCATCACTAGGAACAGAAGAGCATTTCTGACAGACGAAACCAGCAGGTGGAATGAATGAATGTCTAAGGAGTGAACCAAGGTAGGGTTAAGTTTCTGATGCTTTTAGTTTATGACTAGGAAACACTGTTTTAATGACTGATGTCCCCAACTTCTAGGTGCAATATATTGGTTAGTGCTTACTAGAGAAACAATTTAATGTCTACTTTAAGGCTGGCAGCCTCTTAAAACCGAGTTCCAAGAGTTGAAGTCAAAGAATTCAGCAGAATTTGAAGTTGACCTTTGCACCCTGGACTTAAACCTCCCTGAGGCGCCTGAGCAAGCACTAAATTTGAAAGTATTTCAGGATAGTTTTGAGCGGCATGGCTGGAGGCTTGTGGGAACATGGGCTCCAGAATCCAGAGGGGAGCGGGTCTGATGACCGAGTGGCTTTCAGTCTCCCTGAGCTCCATCAGAGATTTCCCTGCAGCAGTTTGAGTCTCCAAGCCTGACTCCAGTAACCTGGCTCCAGTCACGTTTTCCCTAGAAAGCGAATGCTAGAAATCCGGGACAGAGGCCTTGAGTTCCTCGGGAACGGGCTACACAAATATCAAGGGCAATCACTGCGGGGTGAGGGGCCAATCATTTGATAAAACCAACACCAGCATCCCCCAAACTAAGCAGGGCCTAGTTCCTTACGCTCAGGTATTCGGAAGGAAAACCGCCAGTGACAGGTTGGGAACAGGTGACGAGGGGGGAGCGGGTGTGTCTGCCCTTCAGCATGGAACAGTATGGCAGGGGTCCTGGAAAAATAAACGAGGAACACCCGGTCGCTGCCCGAAATGCTGCTCTAAGTAATCGCACC
>NW_004624807.1:7991162-8045642 GCF_000247695.1 Heterocephalus glaber
TGTGTGTGTGTAGGGGCTGGGTGTTGAGAGACTGATTTTGTTAATGTGTTTTGTGGTGCTGGGGCTTAAGCCCACAGCTTCTTACATGCTAGACAAGCTCTAGCACTGAGCCACACCCCCTGCACCATATATATGTTTAATTTGTAAAATGAGGCTCTCCCTTTCAGCATGCTACAGATTAAATCAGATAATATATTCCTAAGAAGTTTATGAATGAAAGTGACAAGTAAAAGTAAGATTATTCACTCACTGAGGAGAAACAGGAACTCAGAGTGGTCTGGACAGTGCAGCTACAGGTGCCCCGGGAGCTCAGCATAGCAGTTGTGGAGCAGCTGGTGCAAACGAAGCAGAGATCATAATGTGGAAGAGAAAGGAAGAAGCGGGGTTCCAAACCTGTCTTTTAAAATTTTATTTATTTTTTGTTTTGTTTTGTTTTTTGTACCAGGGATCGAACTCAGGTCCTTGCACTTGCGTAGCAAGTGGAGAAACCACTGAGCTAAATCCCTGGCCCAAACCTGGCTGTCTTTAAGGAGGACAGGGCCAGGGAAGAATGGCCTTCTCTGTACTCGTCACCAGAGCCACTGTGCCTGTCCTTTGGTGACCTGAGCACCTTCTGTCCTGACTGCATTTCCTCTGCCAGCCCCGTGATGACTTAATTTACTGTTAGCTTCTACAAGGTGAGAACCCCTACCCCAGCACTCAGGGAAGACGCCTATCAAGGGGACCAGCATGTCTGCCTTGTATCTGATGCTGACTCACCTCACTCTCCAGTCAGGCGCTCAGAGTCAAGTCTAGGCAGAAGCTGGCCTGAGCTCCGGCACACACCCTAAACTTCAGGACTCTCAGGTTCCTCAGCCTTCAATGCCACATCCAGCGCACAGTGATAGGACTTTCTAAATTACAACATCCTGTGTAAATCACTTGATGGCTCATTCCTAACAAAGAACATCAAAGCCCCACACATAGCAGTCGGGCCACTATCAGGAAAGTGCCAGCCTCTGAGAGTGGAGCTAACAGAGTCAACAACAGATGGCTCCATCATCTGCACAGAAATCCATGCTCGGGGCAGGCTGTGTCACTGGGGATGAGGGAGGTCAGAGGAATCCATCTGGGTGACCCTGCTTCTGACACTAAATGGATTGCAGGTTGTATCTGAGGAAGCTGTAGCCTAAGATAAAACTGTTAACCTGGGAAGCCCCAGGCCCCAGCTAAATGGTATTTAAAAATTGTGATTTACTGGGGGGTTTTGATACATTTTTTATTCTCTGGCCTTCAAAGAAGTGGGAGGTCTAACCTAAAAAGTGGGATTAACAGCTTTTCTCAAAAAACGACCATATCTGACCATCCTGAACCCACCTTCCCCCAAGGCACCAATCCATTAAAGCAGGGCAGCTGCTCTGCCTTCAGGGGGTGTGCAGACCCAAGACTGTCCCAGGCCACCACTCCACTATCTCCCAGACATGGAGGCTGAGGGTCACTTGTCAGATATGAGAGCACTTTACTACTGGGTTCTTGTACCAGGCCTGCTTTCCCATCTATGTGACCTCACAGCCCTGACAGACACATAAGCAAGGGCTCAGCCACTGTCTACACCTTGACACAATTTCTGGGAAATATAAAGTTGTGTTAGTTGGCTTTTTGTTGCTGTAATAAGATACCTAGAAAAGGGCCGGGGATTTAGCTCAGTGGTTTCACCGCTTGCTGTGCAAGTGCAAGGATCCAAGTTCGATCCTCGGTACCAAAAAAAAAAAAAAAGATACCTAGAGAAATCAATTTAAAGGAGGAAAAATTCATTTTGGCTCACTGTTTGAGAGGTTTAGTCTGTGGTCAGCCTGCTCATTACTTTTAGAACTGTGGCGAAGCAGAAACATCACTGTGGAAGGACATGTCCCCTCATGGCAGTCAAGAAACAGGGTGAAAGAAAGTCCACACACAAGAAGGGGCTGAGAACAAGATATACCCTTCAAAGAAAGTGACACCCCCAGTGATCTACTTATTCTAACTAGGGTCATCTCCTAACAGACCATTCAGCTAATGAACTCGTCAATCCATTAATCCATTGATGAATGAGCCCTCATGATCCAGTTACCTCTCTAGGTGCAATTTTGAACAGTGCTGCATAGGGATGAAGCTCTCAATACGTGAGTATTTGTGGGGGACATTTTATTTAAACCATGACAGAAGTTTCTTCTATTAAGCATCATATGCCAGGCAATATTGTCTTCTTTAATTCTAAATGGCTTCCCCATCTTGACTCAGTCTGATCTGGTCTTCACATGATACCTACGGTGATCTTTCCAAAACACAACTTGACTCGTTTTTCTGACTCTGCAATGATTGATTAAAAACTCTGCAATGATTGATTCCTATTGCCATTAAGATAATCTCTTTCACTTTTTCTACAGCCCTTTTTGGCATATTTTTTTTTACACAATTGCTTTATTGAGAAATAACTCATACCATAAAATTCATTCTTTTATTTTGGACTGGGGATCGAACTTGGGACCTTGCGCTTGGGAGGCAGGAGATGGAACCACTGAGCTAAATCCCTGGCCCTAAATTCATTTTTTTTTAAGTATTCACTTAAAAAGTTTCTGATATATTAACAGGGTTGTACAACCATGATCACAATCTATGTTATAGCATCATCACTCCAAAAAGAAACCATATACCCATTAGTAGTCATTCTCCCTTCCGCTTTTTCCCAGCAGTGGTCACTAATCTATCTGTTTCTCTGACTGTGTATTCTGAACATTTTATATAAATGAATAATATACTGTGTAGCCTTTGTAACTGGTTTCTGTCATGTAGCATAGTGTTTTTAAGGTCATGCACATTACAGCATGCATCTGCACTTCATCACTTTTTACTGCTAAGTAATAGTTCATGGTTAGTTCTCTTACCCACCCATCTGCAGATGGCCCTGTGAATTGTCTCCATGATTGGGTTATTATGTTGTTGCTATGAACATTCCCTCATATGTCTTTGTATGGAAGTGTGTTTCCATGTTCTTAAGTAGAAACTTAGAAGTGGAGTTGCTTGACTGTATAGATTTTGCAGAACTGGTAAACATTTTCCCAACGTGACTGTACCACTTTACAACCCCACCAGCAATATCTTGGAGTTCCAGTTTCTTTACATGGTCACCAGGACTTATTTTCCTTTTTAAAAAAATGACAGTCATCCTGACAAGTGTGAAGTGATGTTTCATCATGGTTTTGATTTGTGTATGTCTAATGACCAATGATAAAAGCACAGGTTTTATGTGCTTATTGGCTATTTGTATGTCTTTGGAGAAATGTTCATTCAGATCCTTAGCCCATTTGAAAATTGGGTTATCTTTTTATAATTGAGTTGTAAGAGTTTTTATATATTCTGGATAACAATCTCTTATCAGATGATTTGCAAATTTTCACCTGTTCTGTCAGTTGTCTTTTCACTTTCTTGAATGTCCCAAGAAGCACAGTTTTTCTTTTGATGAAGTTCAGTTCTATTATTTGAGTTACTTCTGTTTTGGTGTCATATCTAAGAAACCATTGCCTAATCCATGGTTACAATTTACAAATTTTCTAGGAATTTGATAGCTTTAGCTCTTTATATATAGTTCTGTGATCTATTTGTGTTAATTTTCACATGATGTGTAGATGGGGTCAACTTTATCTTTTGCATGTGGATATCTAGCTTTTCTGACACATTTTGAGAAAAGATTTTTTTTTTTGGTACTGGGGATCGAACTCGGGACCTTGAACTTTCGAGGCAGGCAACAGAACCATTCAGCTAAATCCCCAGCCAAGAAAATATTTTTTTAAAACTTTTTTGAGACAGGGTCTCACTGTGTAGTCCAGGCTGGTCTTGAATTCACGATGTAGTCCAGGGCATCCTTGAACTTGTGGCAGTCCTCCTGCCTCAGCCTCCTGAGGGCTGGGATTGTAGGCATGTGTCACCACACCTGGTTTTTTTCTTTTTTCAGTACTGGTCATTCAGTACAAGACCTTTGCACTGATATATCCTTCATCTCTTTAAAAAATTTTAGGGCCAGGGATTTAGCTCAGTGGTTCCGGTGCCTGCCTCGCAAGCGTAAGGCCCCGAGTTCGATCTCCGGTACCAAAAACATTTTTAAAAAATTTTTTTGAGATGGGCTCTTGTCGGGAGCAATGCTACATAATTTTAGGGAAAAATCATTTGGTTAGCTTAGTTCTCCTGCCTACAGCCCAGCTATGGAATTCCGAGACATAATTCCATTTTAGCCTCCAGTCACAACTGAGACCTCAATGATCCAGTGATGCTGTGATTCTCCAGGACAAGAAACATCCTGGGAGCTGAAAACTTCCTGGGAGGAACAAACATCTACTCAGTTCCTCGTTCTTGGATTGTTACATCTTATTTACCAGGATGTACTGAACTCTCTGCAAGTCATTTGTTACATTTGTTTCTCCCAACGTACTGAGTACTGAATAAAAGGTGCCTTTTGTAAGCTGCACTGATCAGACCCAAAGCTCAGCTTCTTCTCAGTCTCATTTTTCTACCTTTGCTATAATTCACCTTGTGCTGCCGTGGCTCACAGGAGACTAGGACTTACTGCAGAGGTTCTGGTAACGTTCCCTTTCCCTGTTCCCTACAGGCTCTTCTAAGTCAACAGGTTGCCCAGACTGGGCTCAAACTTTTGATCCTCCTTCCCCAGGCTCCCAAGGTGCTGGGGTTACAGGCGTGAGCCCAGCTTCTACGACCCTTCTTAAGCTGGTTCTTTCTTAGCCCTGTGGCTTCATCTACCTCACCCTACCCTCACCCAGACCCACTGAATGATTGCTCCTTCTCTCCCCTGGCCTGCATCTCTGCATGCTGATTTTCCCCCCTACTAGAAAATTTCCTCTTCCCTCTTGCTGCGTCTGCTGGCTGTCTTCTCCACAATGACCTGGCATTAGGCTTGGATGTCACATTTTCCAAAAAGCCTTTCATGAGTCCCCAAACTGTTTTGGGAACAGTAGTTTGTGTTCCCAAAGACTACTCAACACCAACAAGATGCTTAACACATCTGACTGTATTCCCCTTGCTAAACACAAAAACACAATCTCTTCAAAGATAGGGCTTTTTCTACCTGGCACATATTAGACACTCAATAAATACCATATTAATGGATGAATGCAAGAAGTCCAGGAAGAAGACAGCTTCGAAAGGAAAACATAATTAGTATTTTGTATTGCTACATAGAACAACAGTGAAATTTGAAAAATGCCACTGAGTTTCGACTACTTTGGCCATTACAAACGGGGAAGAGTTTCAGTAGCATCGTGAGAGAAGCAGCAAGACAGAGGAGGACTTACAGATTGAATCACTTATAAAAAGGGAAGCGTTTGTTATAAACTATTTGTGCCCAAGTTTGTTGCTTAAAGGAGGGAACTAGAGCAGCACTCTGACCCAATTTAAAAGGACACCGTTTAAAGATTTAGCTTTATAGCTATTGGTCCTTCTGGTCCTTTCCTGAACTTGAGTTCAATTTCTCATGAGAATCCTTTTCTTGGCTTCTAACAAAGTTGATTCTGAAGACTGCCCATGATTTCCTCACTCCTCCTCCTCTTACCAGACTCCTAACCACATTACACCTCACCCTTGTGTTCACACACACACACACACACACTCTCACAGTGTACGCTGTATTTGGGTCTCTCTGGCTGAGTATCCTAGAAACCTCAAGATTTTTGAGAGTGACCAAGGCCTTTCCCCAGTGAAAGGTATCATAGTAGAGAAGTTGCTTGTGTAGATGGAAAAAGGAAAGAATGAAGCTCCTACCATCTTGATGGCACCAAAGAATGAGTCTTCTTTCTGCCTTTCATTCCCTTGTACCTCCCCTACATCACTCATCCAGACTAGAATAAAGCAGCTTCCCGGTTTTATTTGTTGTACTCTTACTGATTTCACCATCAACTCTGATCCATGTTTTCCTCCACAGCGTTTTTCTCCCAGAGGTAGATATGCCTGACCATGAGACCAGCTTGATTGGCTTTCACCACCAGCCTTACGCAGCTCACCGGTCCGCTGTGCTGTCCTGCAGTATCTCCCAATCCATCTGCCCTGCCAGAAGCCAGCCCAGCAGCACAAAGTTGCCACAGTCCTGCGGCATCCCCTGAGGGTCGTAGCCTAGCTGCACCTGCCTCTTGCTCAGGGCGTGCTTTCCCTCCACGATGGAGCCGGTCATCACCTGCACTCTGCTCAGCCTCGCTGGGTGGTTCAAAACCACGGTGGAGTGGTTCCCTGGCCGGATGTCATCTGTCCAGAAGAACGACTCGTCCAGAGTGTAGCCCTCCCAGGGAAAGTGAGCACCAGAAACGTTCATGTTGGTGAAGACAGACGCAGAGGGATTGCTAGGGCCGTAAGGGTTCTTTTTCGGGACTACTGTGTCCTCCTTGTCATCAGAGGTGGGGCGGGACAACCTGTGGTAGAAGAGGAATGGTCTGCAGAGGATCGGCTTTTCCTGGACCAGGAGGGTGCGGAAGTGAAGGATCGGCCTGTCAAGGGGCTTCTCCTGGTGGAAGAGGAGGAGGAAGTGGGCCAGGACGGGGAGGTCCCTGCTATGGAAGAGTTTGCCAATGAGGCCCACGTTCGAGAACTCCAGCAGCACCCACGGGCTGGGCTTCAGGGCGGTCACCTTGGAATAAATGTGGGTGACAAAGTTGGGCGCACAAAAGACAGCGTCCCCTAGTAACAGGAAGTAATCAGAGAGCTTTGTGGCGAAGCTCATCAGGAAGGCGTGGTCTACGTTCTTGGAGTAGCCTTCCCCGCGGGAGGCTTTAGCACCGTGGCCGCCACTCACAGTAGGGTAGGCAGCAGGTGGAGCATGGATGAGCAGCAACTGCCCCGCCAAGATCTCCGAGCTGAAGAGGGTCGAAATACGGGCAGTAGTGTCTTTGAGCCAGGTGAGGTCGGAATCTGCCAGGTGGGCCAGCACGGTCAGGCGTTTCTGCTCGGCCATGGAGGAGGCATTGTACAGGGAGACCAACGTGTGCACCAGGCTGCTTGGATCCTGTCGTGACAGTGCAGAGATCCCCACCGTCAGCCATGCTAAGGGGAGGTAAAGTAGGGACAACTGTCAGCGTAGGGGAGGTGACGATTGTCCAAGGATTAGAGGGGGGGCGCTACCAGGGTCTCCTCTCCTTCTTCCCTCTCCTATTTCCTATCTGCTGTTCCTGGTGGCAGAGGGGATGTTTACACCCTGCTACTGTAAGTAGCCCGGCAACGGCAGCCTCATCTGCCAGTTTATTAGACGTGGAATCTTGAGCCCTTCCTCGGAATCTGCGTTTGAACAGTCTCACAGGTGACCTGTGCACATACCGGACTTTGAGAAGTACTAAACTAGGTGATTCTCAGCCCCTGGGGGTCCCTTTGACTCTTTGAGCCTCAAACTTTAAGGGCTATCATTTAGGTGCTCAGTGTGTAAGCTATTATTTTAGTTATTATAATTATTTTATTCTTACCCAGTTCATCCTCCCAAAGGCCTTTTTTGAAGACATAGATTAGAAAAAGGATTTTCCCTGGCAGTTAGGAGCCCCCCCTTTTTATGCAGTGTTGGAGACTGAACCCCACGTCTTCACACTGAGCTACATTCTCCAGCTCCTGTTTTATTTTTTTCCTCTTTGAGACAGGTTCTCACTAGGTTGCTAGGTTGTCCAGGCCGGGCTGGAACTTGTGATCCGCCTGCCTCGCTCTCCCAGAGTGCTGAAGCAGTAAGTGTGGACCAACATACCCAGCCAGCCCCAGGGTCTGGTCCCAGTTCTGCCGCTGTGTAATCCTGAGCAAGTTTCTTCACCCCTGAGTTTAGGTCTAAATCCAGAAAGCAAGAGAATTGGACTGTGTGACTCTTCCAAACCCGCCTGACCGGGTGGGGCACTGGTGGTGCAGCAGTGAGCACAGCTGCCTTTTGCGTGTGCTCTAACCCAGTGATTTCACCTTCTTCTAGCAGCTTTTTTCCTCCAGTGAATCCACTCTTTTTCATGTTATGCATTTCGTTTACTTACTCTTTGAATTCCTCTACCTAAATATGCATGTAAGCAACTGAAACCTCAACTCCTTTCATTTTATTTATTTATTTTTATTTTTTGGTACCAGGGATTGAACTCGGGACCTTGCACTTGTGAGGCAGGCACTGGAACCACTGAGCTAAATCCCTGGCCCCAACTCCTTTCATTTTAATACGTTTTTTTCTTTCCACTTAAATGCTGTAAAAATGCACAGCCATCCATTCCTAGGGGTCAATCACAATGGCAGATTCAAATATAAAGCTACATAAAGTAAGAAGAGTCCTGTTCCTTGTTGCTCACCCAATATGAACAGGAACAATCTTGCAGATAAAAGTAAACAAATTGTAATGTTCAGTAATGTTTTATAACACTGATTAGAGCCTATAATACTTACTATAACAACTTCATCATTTGCAAATTCCTTCCTCCTACCCCAATGTGTCAATATTTTAGGCAGGGGGAATGAATCGTCTATCAAATTAAAATAGTCCTGGGTGCAGTTCTGTCTTTTCGTTTGATTTTTAATTTTTATTTCTATGCATTTTTTGTTTGTTGGCTGGTTTGAGAAAGTCTCACTATGTAGTCCAGGCTGACCTGGAGTTCACAATCCTCCAGGATTCAGGTTTCTGCCACCAAGCTCAACTAACTTCTGCCTTTTCTCCTCCCTCTAGTTACCTTACCTCCCATTTCTCCATCTTTCTATCTCTAATATTCTCCCTCTTTCTTCCAGAAATTGAACCCAGTGGTGCTACATCCACTGAGCTACATCCCCAGCCCTTATTTTATTTTGAGACAGGGTCTCACTAAATTTCACAGGCTGGTATTGAATTTGCGATCCTCCTGCCTCTGCCTCCCAAGTAGCTGGGATCCCAGGTATGTGCCATTGTGGCTAGATACCTCACCTCTCCTGATATATGTGTTTCCCTGGGAAGCCCCACCCCTCCCTCTCCTTGGCCCTCACTCTTCCTTCTCTTTGGGATTTTTTTCATATATTTTCAGGTGGTCATGTGCCAGTCTTCCAGTGGCCTCGGGTTCTTCTTGCTGTCATAACTGGTCTCCTGGGGCATCAACAAAGACAAAACAGAGAAATCCTTCTGTAAAAAGAACAGCATTTATCCCCAGTGGCTTCTCACAAGCTTTCAAAGGGAAAAGGTGGAATGGGTCACTCCTCCTAGAGCGAGTCCAGCCCATGCTCAGGATGCGGAGCCATTGGCCAAGGGATCCCGGGCTCCAGCAGTCCCGCTCCCCTCCGTACCTTAACAAACATGAAAAACAAGTGCAGTTTCTTCATGGGCCCCAACTCCACCCTCTCAGGTGGAAATGTAAGGGAAGAGGGAAACCCTGGTGCTTTGGGGAACCCACCTGTCCTCACCATTCCCACCCTACACCCCGATTCCCAACTTCGGACAGGGTTGCTACTTGGCCTTTCATGGGTATCACATCTCGGCCGTCCTCAGCCCCCTTGGGGATCTGCAAAGTGATGAAGAGCCACAGGAGTGAGATGCCCGAGGAGGCTACGAAGCAGGTCCTGCTGGAACATCGCATTGTGTCTTCCCTGGTTTGGCTCCTACAACAGGAAGTCAACACACACACAGTGGAGGATTCTACCTGTCCTGTCCACGCCCAGAACTTCCCTTTGCCCTCTGAGAGCCCCACAGGCGCACCTCACCCCAGACATTCATCCTTCCTTATGACCACTGCTCACTTATGTCCAAACGTGCCCTTCCTCTGACCCAGGAACCGGACGGGATGTAGCCTTATTCCCTGCCTAAGGCAGAGAGGTCGCCTGTCCTGTTCTGACATTCTCTGCCTTCGTTTTTAGGTTTCTTTGGAGACTCAGCGTTGGCAAAGTTTCTCCCACCAGATGACCAGGGCTGCCCGGGTGTCAGTGACGTGGCCGGTTCCTCTGAGAAACAGGTGCTCATGGTGCCCCACCCCACCATTCCAACAAAAACCAAATTATTCATCAAATTAGCTGAAATTGGAGGTTACTAAGATCTATGCTAGATTGGTACCTCCCTTCCTTGGTTTTACTAGATAAAATTCAGGTCCAGCATTTCCATCCCTAATCTTATTCACAGGCCTTGGTTAGAACAGGATTCTGTTAACTTAGAGCAAAACCATCCTTACCTGGGTGCTGGGCTTTGGAATCCAGACTGGCTCAGCCTCCAGAGCGCTGCACGCTGCCCCCTTGCTGCTGTCTTTCTCAGTGAGAACAGACTTCTTGATTGCGCCTAGAACCCCAGAGGAAAGGCTTTGATAGGCTCTGTCCCCGCTCTCAATTCTCTCCCCGCCTGCTCAGCACACAGAGGAGAAGCAGGCGAACCCGTGGGCTCTGCAGCCGAGGCCTCGGTTTTCTCCCGTCCGCCAGCCCGGGAACCGTCCAGGTCAGGGCTTAGGTAGAGGCCCCCATGCCTTCTCTCCTGCAGCCGTGGGGCTTTTAATAAGGGTTATAAAAAGAACACTTAGAGCCGGGTGTGGTGGTGCATGCCCGCAATCCCAGCACTCTGGGAGGCTGACGCAGGATAGCAAGTTTGAGCCCAGCCCGGGAAACTTAACAACTTAGCCAGACCTTGTTTCTAAAATAGATAGATAGATAGATAGATAGATAGATAGATAGATAGGCCAGAGATGTAGGTTAGTGCAAAGGGCCTGGGTTCAATACCTAGTAAGTAAGTAAATAAGTAAAAAATGTAGTCAAGCTTTACAGATTACTTTTCTTACCTGGTTTCTTTCAGCAAAGACTTTGTCACGAAGGTGACTCAGGTATCAGTGTCTACGTGAAAGGAAGGACTTCTCTCACACTGAGGGCGGTGGCTTTCCGATCGCGGGTAAGGGCCTCCCCAACAGCTCTGTCTGCTCCGTCCTCCTGTGCGGCTGCCGGCCGGGTGGGAGGGCTGCTCTCAGTCCGCCCTCTGAGTTCCCTGGGCTTCCGGAAGGGCCCGAGAAGGAGTAAGAGGAGCCGGCGAGGCGATCGGCGCCCAGGGCGGTGCACTGAGGCCCTGCAGTCTCCGCCCGTGTCACCCTCTGTGATGCTCCCCGGTGTCCTCGCCGCCGGCCCCAGCATCACAGCCACACACCTCGGACTCAGCTTCATCGTCAGGCGCGGGTGGTTTCCCCGCCCTGCAGACGGCAGCAGCGCTGTCTCTCAGCGGAGAGCAGAGATGGAGGGCAGCGGCCCTCCTGCCCCTCCTCCAGGTCCCTGCAGCGGGCCGCGTTCTCTCCTTACGTCCCCTCGGTTCCAGGACACTTGTGCCGGGACCCCCCCCAGCTCCCAATCTTCTCAAGGACTCCCCTGCGTGCCGCCTCTTTCTCTAGCCTCTGATCCCCTCTCTGTCTCTACTGGACCATCCTCATTACTGTAAGAAGATACTCTCTTCTAGCGGGAAACACGGCAAAAAGCAAAAGGAGCCGGAACTGTGTTTCACCTGAGGCTTCACTTCTGTGCGGCGCCGTGCAGCAAAGGCCCTCGACGGTGCCCTCTTCCTCCCCATTCTCTGCTCAGCTAGCTCAGCCTCCCTGCAGCTGGGACACAGCTGACACCGCCGCCCGGCAACACTGCTCCGGACGCCGTTCTCGCCACACTGACCATTCCTTCCACTTTACTTTCCTGGCTCCTCCTCCTCCCAACCTGTCAATATACAGGAGTCCTAGGGCTCCGTCCTCCTACACACTCTCCGTGTGCGCGCGCGTGCGCGTGTGTGTGTGTATGTGTGTGTGTGTGTGTGTGTGTGTGTGTGTGTGAGAGAGAGAGAGAGAGAGGGGGACTGACTCCCAGATCGTACCTCCAGCCCTGAGCTGCATTTGGATGAGCAGAGGCCTCTCAGCTTTAACAGAACTGGCTACAAAGACGGAACTACGGAACTACGGTTTCTCCGAGCTCCCAAATCCGATGCTTCCTTCCCAAGTTTTCTCCATTTCAGTGCACAGCACCACCATCTGCCGAGCTACTCGGGCACAGCCAAGGAGTCGTCCTTGAGGCCCTGTCCCTAGTGCCCCAGATCCAGCCCGTCAGTCAGGCCTGTTAGCTCCCCCACAGCCTATCCAGTACACCATCCCTTTCTAGCACCACCTCCTGCTCGGACCACAGCGCCTTCCAGTGGGCCGCCGCCCCTCCCCCTCCTCCTCCTCCCCCTCCTCCTCCTCCTCCCAGGGGCCATTTGTTGTTGTTTGTTTTGGTACCGGGGATTGAACTCAGGACCTTGTGCTTTGGAGGTGGGCGGCACCACTGAGCTAAATCCCTGGCCCCACGGGGGCCTTTTGAAATTGCGAATGCAATGATTCCCTCCCTGGATTCTCATTCTCCAAGAGCTTCCCACTGCGAGTCAGATGGACTCCACACTCTTGGCCATGAAATCCAGACTCCTACCCCACAGCGCTGCGCCTGCCTCTCTCTCCCTTCTCTCTCCAGCCTGGGAGCCTTCGTTTTCCTTGTTGGGTGGAGGTGTTGAACAACTTCTGCTTTCACGCATGGAGGCCAGTGCTGCCTTCTCACTCCCGTGTGAGAGCTCCATCTCCTCTTATTCCTGAGCTCGCATCCAGTTAGCTTTCCAATTCTTACACAGAAACACGACACTCTGAGACACAGTCTGTATATGCCATGGGACTCGAGCTATGTCCTCAGCCTACCAGGGCCTTTGTACTTGCTGCTCCTCCTATTAGAATGCTACCCTAGAGGCTGGACATGGTGGTCCACACCTGTAATCCCAGTGCTCTGGGAGGCTGAGGCAGGAGGACCACGGGTTTGAGCACAGCCTGGGCAACTTAGCAACTTGACTCTGTCTCAAATGAATAATAAAAATAAAAAGGGATAGGGATATAGCTCAATGCAAAGGCCCTGGATTCAATTCTCAATGCTAAGAAATGAAAAAAAGAAAACTCTCCTCAGTAGATTTTCCCATATCTGCCTCCCTCCAAACATTCAAATCTGAGCTCAGATGTTCTCTTCGCAGCCTTGGCTCACGGTGGCTCATGGCCCTCACCCCTCTCCTCTTCCAATCTCTAGTTTTCATGTATTCTACTTTCTTCAGCATCTATTATTGCCAGAAAGTATCTTCTTTATTTATAGGTTTACTGTCTATCTCTTCCACTGGATTAGAATACAAGCTCCAGGGGCGCAAGGTCTTTGTTTTAGTGGATCCTATATCCACAGCGCTCTTTCCTAGTTTCTCAGCCAGACCTGGGCTCAGCAGGTACTCATCACCTCCCTGGTTTTAGGGACTCTGATATGGTGGGAGTAAGAGGTCATCTGTGTCCTCAGCAGAGAGACTGGGTCTGGCTATGTAGCCCAAGATGGCCTTGAGCTCACCGCAATCTCCTGCCTCAGCCTGACGAGTGCTGAGGCTACAGGCGTGTTCCGTCACACCCAGTGTTCTTCCCACTTCTTTGAGGGTTTGGGGGAGGCAAAACCAGGAGGAGAATGGAAAATAAATACTAAAAAGCCCTTACCCACCCCCAGGTTCCTCACCAGCACTGGTGGGGGCTAGGCCACCAATCACATGGTGCCCATTGCCCCTGTGCACTCTTGGTGTGCGTCCGACTCAGTGGAAGTCGGAGTTGTCTCCAATCCGGGGGCTGAGCCAGACCCACAGGGAGGAGAGGCAGGAGGATCCCCACTTCCTTCCGGCTTTCTCCCTGGGCGCCTCTCTGATGCTCCCTTGTTCTTTCTAAGGCTGGAGAGCTCGTCAGCCCATGGGGTCCCCTGGCATGGACAGCCAGGGGCTCCACCCAGAATATAGTCTGACCACACTGCATCTGATCATACACTGTGATTGAAAGTTGAACATTTTAAAATTGGGCAGGGTGTGGTGGTGTATGGTTGTAAATCCCAGCAATTTAGGAGGCCAACTCAGGAGGATTGTGAGTTCAAGGCCAGCCTGGACTACATAGCAAGAGTCTGTTTCAAAAAAACAAAATGAATAATAAAAATTGGGAGAGCTTACATAACAGACTGAATAATAGGCTTTGCTTGATACATCAGAACTCTGGTCTGAGTGGTGCTGGCCCTGCCTGCTTACTTCTCCCTGCCTCCCTCTGGCGACCTCACCCCTTGGCTTATTTTGAGCAAAGTCAGCTTTCAGAAGATTTGAAGACTCTCTGTTAGATGCCAGTCTTATGCTTGGCACCTGTTTGGCATAAGGTGCTACAAATACGGGTGCAAAGTGACCCCTGGTTTGATGAGCTGCAGCCAGAGTTAGGTGGGAAACAAGTAGAAGAGTGTAGACAAGTGAATGGTGAACAATGAAATACAGAAGAGCTAAATACAATCATCAACTGTGTATGTCATGTAGACAATGTTCTGGGGTCTTACTGTGGGTGGGGGACAGGGGGCAGTGGCTGAAATTCAAGATCAGGTGGGTATGAGGTGAGCATGGTTGTGCGTGCTTATAATCCTAGAACTTTGGAAGCTGAGGCAGGAGGATCACAAGTTCAAGGACAGCCTGGAACAGGAGCCCCTGTCTCAAAAAGAAAGAAAGAAAGAAAGAAAGGCAGGCAGGCTAGATTGGTATGAGTGGGAGGACCCACTCTTGACTGTAATTTGTCAGAGTTCTTTAGTGAAATGGAACCATCAATAGGGTGGGTGGATGTGTACCCTTTTCATATATATCCTGCATATACATATTCTATATGTCTAATGAGGGGGGATAGATACTGATTTACTTTAAGGAATTTGTTTAAAGAACAGAAATTTATTTTCTCCTAATTCTGGAGGCAAAAAGCCCAAGATCAAGGTGTCCACAGGACTTTTCCCCTGAGGCCCTGTGCTGGGCTTTCGGAAGATAACTCTTCCAGTTATCTTCACAGGGTCCTCCCTCGGCTGTGTCTGTGAACATCTTGAAAGCTGCAGGAAGCAGGGGGGAGCTCACCTTGGAGCAGTATTTTTTCAAACTGAGGGTCACAATCCATTACAGATTGCAAAATAGACTTACTGGGGCTCAACCTGCATGTAGGTCTGTTGCTGTTGCTATGTAAACAAGAGTTCTGGAGGTGACAGGTGAAGTTTGGGGCCACTGCAGCTTAGAGGGGAGATGGTGGTCCATGCTGGCAGATAAAGGGACAGGTGGCCATGGATGTGAGGCGAGAGCTCCTGTCCTCTGCTCAGCCTCACAGAGGTCAGCCCATGTTTGAGGAAGCTGAAAGGCAGGCCCTAGGAGTGCCATTCTGATCCTAGCTCTGATACCGTTATCTGGGTGATTTTGGCTGATGAATCTGAGTTTCAAATTTCTTCACCTGAAAAATGATGACAATCATATCACATACTTCATGGGGTTGATGTGTGCAAGAGACTGTTGTCATGGTTTGGATCAAAAATGCCCCCCAAGGCTGACGCACTCAGAAGTAGCCTTTGGGAAGGTGATGAGGTCACTGGGCTCCATTGCTGAATGTGCTGTTAGGAGGTGGGGCCTGGTTGGAGGAAGTAGGTCCCCAGGGCCATAAGCTGGAAGAGTCTATCCTGTCCCCACCCCCATCTTCCAACGCTCTTCTCCTTATTCTCTTCTTCCTGTCTGCGGAGAGGTAAGCAGCTTTCCTCTGCCACGCCCTTCTGCCATGATGTTTCTGCCTTGGGGCCAGCCAACCACGGACTGAAACCTCTGAAACTGAGAGCCACCCTAAGCCGTTTCTCCATTAAACTTCGTAAGGTGGGTATTTTGTCCCAGCAACTGAAAAGCTGGCCAATATGACAGTGAATTACTGCTGGCCAGTGACTTGTTCTTACTCATGTTGGAAGAGTATTTCCATTTGTTCACATATCACCCGTTCCTGCCACGGAAGAGAAAAAGGAGAATAAGTGTGTAACATGTAGCATACATGATGCTAGGCCAGACACTGGCATGAGCTGGTTGAAAGTGGAATCTCCAGCGGGGATGGTGGGTGGGGTGGAGCTCTGTAAAGTCCCCACGCAGCTCTGCAGCCAGTTTCCATCCTCTGCATTAAGACTTCCATCCCAGATACAGAGAATTCCAAACATTCCAGCTCTCCACGGCCACCGGCCACCACGGAGCATGCTGACAGGGGCTCTCATCTCAGAGACCCTAGTTAGATGTGCTGCAGCTGCAGGAGGAACGAGACATGGGGGTTTTCCTCTCAGCACCTTGGGAGTGAGAGGCTTCTAAAATGGCCCAACCGGAAGGGGAAGAAACACACCCTGGTGTGGGTTCCTCTGCCACCCCAACCCCATGGGCGGGCCGTCTGCATCGTGGGAACAGCTTATTTGCTGGGGCCTGGCCTACCCAAGCCTCATCCTTTGGGCTCCACGCTCAGGTAAACCGAAGCTTACTTAGAACCAGGTGCAGCGACCTAGGCTCTCAACTTGCGTTGAGTCAGCAGAAGAGACTCCCGGACTGGAGAAGGGGCAGTGGGTGGGGGTGCAGCTCCGATAGAGGCTTGTGGGGTGGGGGTGTCCCCAGGAGAGGAACAGCCAGGACCGAAAAGGAAAAAGAGACGGGAGAAGGAAGTATCGAATACCAGGAGCCTCACCGAGACTCACACCCAGCTTCGCAATGCAAGGACGGAAGCCCGGAATGAGCCCCTGGCGGTGGTGTAAGGAGGGGAGAGGAGTCCAGCACAGGGAGCACACGCGTCTCAAGAAAGAGCCCAGGCCACGGGAAGAGGAGGGCAGAGGCGGGTTAGGTGAGGGGGACGGCTCATCGCATCTCAGCCGTGTTCGCCCACCTCGCGGGCTCCCCCAGCCCTCCCTCCGCTCTGAGAGATTTTCCCGTCTGGCCTGGGCAAGCTGCATTCTCGCCAATCGGAGCCACAGAAACTCAAGGCCATTTCTGCTCCCCATTAACGGACGTTCGCGGAGCCTCCACCGCCCGGTGCTAAGGCGGAGACTGCTGCCCTCCGCGCTGGCGGCTTCCCATCGGGGAGGCAGAGGCAGAAAAGACACAGAGTTCTAGGCGCGGCGCTCAAGGGCAGTAACCAGACGGAGTGGGAATAAACAACTGAGTAAAACAAGGAGACGAATCCCGGGGTTTGTGGGTTTCCCCAAAGGGCATCTGACCAGACATCCCTGGGCACAGAGGCGGGAGGTGGAAATGTTGGCCTTGAACTGGAGATGAGAAGCTGCGAGGGTCTGGCCCGTGCTCTTAGGAGACAGGGGTTAATAGAGGAGGGCAAGGAAGGCTGGCGTTGGGATGGACTCGGCGCTGCTAGGGAAGCGCACATGGAACCCCAAGCCTGGGGAGTCACGGGGCGGGGACGGGGGCCTGGAGGCGGGGCCTGGGCGGGGCTCGGCCCCACACGTGCGCTACGTGCTGCGCCGTCGCCCTCCCCGGCCACTGGGGAGCGGGCTGCCCGCCTCATCCTGTGGCCCGGTCCCGGGGCAGCAGACCGGAGGGGAAGGGTGCTTCCCCACTTCGGGCCCCAGGAACGTGGTCTTTGCTGTCGGGGCGGCCAGAAGGAGCCCGGAGACGCCTCCTTGGCAGGCGGGTGGGCCAACGGGCGAGCTGCAGATTTGGGACGAAGGTCGGGGGCGGGGGCGGGTTCAGTGGTTGGGGGCTTAGGTCCCGGACTGAGTGGGCCGCACGAGGATGGCGATCCCTAGAAATGTGTCCAAAGGGCCCCGGAGCTGCTTGGGGGACCGATGCCCGGGCGGGGGCGGAGTGTCGTCCTGGAGTAAGGAGGGGTCTCCTGGGGACGTGGCACTAGTAGCAGGGCTCGGTTCCGCTTGGGCCCCGGCCCCGCTTCCGCCCCAGACCCGGGACCGATCCCGTCCCGGCCTCGCGCCCAGCCCTCGAGGAGCTGGGCCAGGTGGCCCAGGTCGGCCTCTGGGCATCCGCCGGCTGGGACCAGACAATGCGGAGCAGGCCCCGCCCCCGGAGGCCGACGCGGCCCAGGCGCGGCCAATCAGCTCCTGCGGCGAGGCTCTTTAAAAAAAGAAGGGCCGGCGCGGTGCGGCTGTCAGCTGAGCTGGATCCTTCCGCCCATGTAAACACACTTCATAAAGGGCAAGAGGAAGCGTCTTTGCGGGCTGGGGTCGCCTTCCTGGAGAGCCCTCTTGGTTCCCCAGTTCTCCTCACTGGCCTGGGAGCCGCCTCCCCCGTAACGTCACACCGAGTCCCTGCGGAGCCAAACAGCTGCTGCCCGATCTGGAAGCAATAGCAGTTCATCACAGAGTCGCTACCGGAAATGGAGGAAGCAGGACCCTGTTGAGTTGGGAGCCAGAAGGAGTCCCAGAGGGAGTCCCAGCCTACAGCTGAGAACTGAGACTTTATTAGGCGTCTTCCTCCTGTGCCCTTCAGCTAAATAATAGCCACAGTTCACACATGTCTAGAATTTTCAAAGTTAAACCTGCCTCGCTTGCAGGATCCCAGCGTTGAGGATGAAAATACCTACAGCTCTCCCAAGAGAGAGCGCATGACAGGAAATCAACTCCAGCAAGACCCTCACCGCACAGGACGCCCAGGGCGAAGAGCAACGATGTTTTCTCTCTCTCCAACACCGTCTTATGAAAATATTAAAATATTCAAAGATTAAAAAATAATTTGCCCCAAGTTCCTCTCTACGGACTACCTAGATCAGTGGTGGCGAACCTATGGCACATGTGCCACAGCAGGCATACAGAGCCCTCTCTGTCAGCAAGTCACCCCAGCCAAGGTTTGATAAATTATCAGTATGATACAACGAAAAACATTACAATTGGGCAAAAGCATGCCAAATGCAAACTACTTTTCTATACAAAGCTGTATCTGTAACAGCTGTTGCTGTGTTTCTCTTTTAAGATGAGAGATATTAATGTATGAGTTGTTTTTTCTGAACTAAAACCTCAAGATGCAGGTTTAATGACAGTGTTGTTACTTTGCAATAAATAAGTGGGTTTTAGCTTGCAGTTTTCCCACGTTCCTCTAAAAGTTTGCCATCACTGACCTAGATTCTATCACTGTAACTTTTTGTTGTTGTTTTGAGACAGGGTCTTGCTCTGTAATTCAGGGTAGCCTTGAACTCACTATATAACCCAGGCTGGCCTTGAACTCGTGGTGACCCTCCTACCTCAGCCTTCCCAGTTCTGGGACTATGGGTTTGTGCCACCATGTCTAGCCATAGAATTTGTTAGTCTCCTACCATCAGTGATTTTTTTCTGATAGGATGCCAACTGCCTCCTTTGCTTGAGCCTCTGTTGCACTGGGGAGCAGGAAAAGGCTTTTAGCCAGGTCCAAAAGCCCTAAAGAGCTAAGAAAAGGTCTACTTTCTCCAAGAACACTGTGAACTTTTTTGTACCCCAAGTACCTCTGGGAATTTTATCTAAGAGGAGGCCTTTTTCTCCTTTCGGGTATAGACTTCCTTTCTCTTGGTGAAACTGAAAATAGGACTAAGACTTTATGGACCCCTCTTTATAGAGGCGCTGGCAAACAGTCCTTCAATGAGTTTGGCTGCTTTCTGGATAAAAGAGGTGATTTCTTTGTTGAAGTTCTTTTCGAACTTTCTCCTCTTTTTGGAGCCAGATACTCAAATATAACGCCCCCCCCCCAAGTTCCTGTGTTCATATCTCTTCAAGTTACTTAACCTCTCTGAGCCTCCATTGCCTGTTCTGTCTGCACAGTGGGGATAACAGCAGTACCTACCCAGTAGGATTACTGGGAAGACCAGTGAGCTGAAATACACAAAGTGCATAGAATAATGCCTTACACACCACAGCCTTATGTAAATAATGGCAGCCCAAATAGGCTAGGCTCTCCCAGGTTTGTATCTCCACTTCCGATCTTTCCCCTTCAGATTCTGTTCTTCGGCCTTTTGGGAACCTCCAGCTCCATGTACCAAGCTCAGTATGTCCCGCAGTAAACACATTATCCTCTTCCCTAGAGTGACTTCCTGTGGCAGTATCTTCAGCGTGAACATCCAGGCAACATTGATGGGCCCATCCACTTAGGCAGGTATGGCAGGCACTGGAATCATCTTTCACACCTCGGGGTTTCTTCCCATTCTGTCTCTGTGTCCTAATTTTATTTCCTACACTTGCATCCCTTCTTTCTAATCAGTAGCACCACTGCCTTAATTTAGGCCCCATTAATGTGTATAGTAGAACATGGTTGTCCTATGGATTTGGGCAAACTGCATAAACCTTATTTGTGAAACACATAAGAACAGGGTTGTTGTGTAGGTCAGATGATTAATCATGCAAAGCACTTAGAGCGCTATGAAACTGGATATGAAAACTGGTCGAAATGATGATCATCCTCATGACTATTGCTTTCTCACCTCCATGCTGCTCTTATGTTCAAGCTGTTCTCCCTGCCTAGAAAAATCCTCCTCCAATCCCCTTGCTGTTTCTGCCCTCTTGGGGCTTGCGAAGTGTTTACTTCTATCCTGGCAGAGTACTGACTGCGATTGACTGATCGCGTTATGTGTCTGATCCTCTCTATCAGACTATTAACTTCTTGAGGGGAGGGACTCTGACAGGTAGTAAATGATCAATAAATGTTGGGTGGACTGAACCATCAGGATCATCTCATCCCCAGAAGGCAGGCCCCGGTCCCTCCCGATTCAAGGGCGGGGCGGGGAGCTCAGCGCAGGGGGTGGGGGTGGGGGTGGGGGTGGGACTCTTTTTCCTCGCCGTGGCGGCGGAGGCGCACAGCGTGGGTTAGCGGCAAGACGTCGTCGCAGGAAAAAGCCCAAGGTGCTGCCGTTGCTGGTCCAAGTCGGATTCGGTGTCGCCAGCGCCAGGCCTGTACAGCCCCGTCCTCGCCCCCGCTAGCCCCACAGGATGGAGCCGGCCACCGTGCTGCCCCCGGGCCCGCGCCCGGCGATGCCCCTCGGGGGCCCGGGCCCGCTGGGCGAGTTCCTGCCCCCCCCCGAGTGTCCGGTCTTCGAGCCCAGCTGGGAAGAGTTCGCGGACCCCTTCGCTTTCATCCACAAGATCCGGCCCATCGCAGAGCAGACCGGGATCTGTAAGGTGCGCCCGCCGCCGGTGAGTCACCCAGCATCCCGGGCCCCGCTCCGGGCTGGGGAGCGAGGTCGTGGGGCTCAGCCGGGGGCGCCCGTGGGCCTCGTCGCGTTGGGGCTGCCGGGGTCGCAGTCGGGGCCGCTCTGGGTGGGAGGTGAGGGGAGCCGCGGGGCCCCGCCGCCTCCGGATGGAGGTGGCGGGATTCGAGGGCCGTCTGCGAGCCCCGGGCCCGGCGTGGAGCGAGGGGTGCGGGGGTGGGGTGGGGTGGGGGCGGGGGACTCGCGAGTTGTCGTGCGAGGAGGAAAGTTTTCAATATGGCGGCGGGAGCCCCTGGTCCTTTGTGTGGCGGCGGCGGCGGCCCGGAGCGGGCCTCACCTGGGCACCCCACCTTGCGGACCGGGCGCCCCCACGCCGCGCGGCCCGGGCCTCCAGGTGCCCCCTGGGCCGGGGTCGCGGAGGGGCGGCCGGCGCTGCCCGGGCGGGGAGGAGCCTGGGCCGGGCCTGCGGTGGACGTGTTCTGGGGACGCGAGTGTCGAGGGGCACCGGGGGGCGGCGGGGACGGCAGCCCGGGCCGTGGGGCTGGGGTGTGGGCGGCGTTGCGGCCGGGACCTCGGAGGGTTTGGCGGGCGCCCGGCCCGGCCTCCGAAGTCCAAGTCCCCTGTCAGGTCCTTGGCGGGGGCTGGGGGCGGTGTTGCCCGCGATCCGGGGACCGCCCGGCTCGCCCCGCCCCGCCCCCCGGCCCGAGCTGGGTGCCCGACGTCGCTGTGCCTGCGCCCACCCTTGGGAAGGTCCGGGTTGGAGCCGGCCCGAGCGACGGTTGGACGGGCCGCGGCGGTTGGAGGGGGTTTAACCGCCTCCCTCTCGTCCCCGCCCTGGGGACCCCAGCCCCACCCCCACCCCTTCCCCTTCCCCTTCCCCTTCAACTTGCTCTTTGTAATGATCCCTGGAGTTGCTGGGGCTCGCTCTTCGCTGGCTTTTGGGACGCTGTTTTGAAGGAAGGTCCCGGAATAAGTCCTCCTTTGCCTCCCTCCTCCCCTCTCCCCTCCCCCACAATTAAAAACAAGACACCATACTTGAGTTTTTTTGGACAAGTTGACAAATAAGAGATGAAATATGTGGCCAGCTAGTAGGGGGGTAGTGTTTTGAAAATAGGTCCCCCTTTTTTTCCCTGGTATAGTGAACAAGGCTGGTTATCGCTGCTTTAAGAGGAGCACGGTACATTGCTTTTAGTGTAAAGAGGCCTGCAGAAGTTATACCCGGGGCTGCTTAGAGCCAAGGTTTTAATTCTTGAAGAATAGGTCGTTTCAAACATTTAGCAGTTTAGCTTTCTGTAAGATGCTAGGAAAGTCGAATATGAATATAGGACATTTGCCTTAATGGGACCTTATTCAGAAATTAGGCAAATTTGAGTAAGTTGTTGGTAACCAAAATGTGAGGAGTTAGGTTCTTGGGAGTTGTCCTCCATGTTGGTATTGTGGTATACTAGGGCTAGGGTAAATTCCTTTATCTTGTTTGGTATTCATAGCCCCTTTTCACAAAAAGATAGTGTTGCTGTGGTTAGGTTTGGCTACCCGTTTCTTCACCTAGACTAGCACATTAATGGCACTCTGCAAAATGTGCGATTGTACTGCCTTTCCCCACTCTGAATGTCAGACAGACATGATGGCCACCATTTTGTATTGAGAATACTTTATGCTACAGAAAGGGGGTAGTGAGGAACAAATAATGTACAAACAACCAAGGCTCTGTTTTGGAGACCTCCTTTGTGTAGAGGGGGCTTGCTTCCTCCTTTGTTTAACAAACTACTATGCCAAATGGAAAGAGTTTAGGAGTATTTGGTGTTGATATAACCACTAAACGGGAAATCTTTCAAGAAGTTGTAGCTCTTAAAAAGGGGGTCTTTTTGAAACAAAGACTGCTTAAGAGAGGTAAACAGTCTTTGTTTTAGAAACTGTTTGGTTTTAGGAAAACTAGCCTTGAACAAGTGGTTTCCTATAGTTGAAATACAGCAGCAACAAACCGCCCCCAAAACAAAAAACCTTCCCAGAGAAATATTTTTTATGTTGACTTCTTTATACTGCTTGTATTTATTGGGTGATTTTTGTTCATTGAGTTTTTGGAACACCAGTGGGCTGTCTTAAACAGGGGAATTGGGGCTTTTGGCATTTTACTTGTTAGGCAAGAGAGAATTATAAAGCATATGTTTCTTGTTCTTGGTACCTTTAATTAATCATACTTAATCTCAGTTTATAGGCGCTTTCTGAGTGAGAGTCCTAAACTGCTTGCTTTAGGATGGTGGCTCTTCAGATTACTTTGTATGTGAGAGCATAGGAGTTTGTGAAAACATAGCAGGATAAATAGGATGAAAATCTTAAGTCAGAATAACTATATTCAAATAGTTTAAGGGGAGAAATAAGACTTTTGTTTCAAAATATATCAAGTATATAAGACAACCAGGGTTGTTTTTTGAGCTGAGACATTTTTAAATTTACAGTTAATCTGGTTTCTGACTTTGTTACCTTCAAAAGACAAATTTTAATTTCCTCCTTCATATGCTTAGATGTTTGTTTAAGGACATAGAATATTTTCCACATCACTTTGTCGTATTTGGAGAAGGTTCATTTAATTTTAGGGGTATGTATAACAACTATAGGCAAAAAAAAATAGTTGACTGTTCAGTAAATTCTTTTTGAATTTCCCAAGTTTCATAGGAGTTATATGTATTTGGTGGCTTTAATAACTTTTTATACTGCCTCCAAACATCTAACATTTGGCGGTAGATAGGGAGATTCCCCAGATTTCTTTGGCAGTGCCCAAAAGTGAGAGCTTTAAATCAAATCCCAGATGGCAATAATAACCTTTTCTTTTTCAGTTTAACTTCCTGTGGTCACTAGTTTGATCCTTTCATCTTTATAGGCAAAATATAAAACTGCTTTGTTTTAATACAGTTAGCATCTTTGAGTGAACCTCTTGGTTCTACCCATAGAGAACAAGGAAGAACTTAAATATAAATTCCCTTTTATGGTAGAAGTGTTAGTGGGCTCATTTATGCCCATTCCAACCTGTTTTTTGGGTTTGACTTTGGTCTTACCCTCTGTTTGTTTGTTGGTTTGTTTTTGTTGTGGTGGTGTTGGGGATTGAACCCAGGACCTCATTTATGGTAGGCAAGCACTCTACCACAGAGATACATTCTCCACTGTTTTTCTACTATTATTTATTTATTTATTTATTTTAATTTTTAAATTTTTTTTGGTACCGGGGATTGAACTTGGGACCCTGCACTTGCAAGGCAGGTGGCAGAACAATCCCCGGCCTACTATCTTTTTTTTTTGAGACAGGGTCTCACTAGTAGTTTAGGCTTGCCTTGAATTCACTATGTAGCCCAGGCTGTCCCAAACCAGAGGCAATCCTCCTGCCTCAGTTTCCTGAGTGCTGGGATTACAGGTGTGTGCCATGGCACCTGGCTACTGTCTTTAGTCATACAGTAATTCACCTGTTGTGGTTATTCTCTAGCCACTTTAAACCTTTGACACTAGGAGAAAAAGGCTTATCAATAGAAATATTCTTTGTGGTACTGGGGATTAAACTCAGGGCCATCTGGAAGCTAGGTGAGTGTTTTATTACTGAACTCCATCCCTGGCCCTTTTTCACTTATTTTGAGCAGTGGTCTCCCTAATTTGCCCAACCTGGCCTTGAATTTGAGATCCTCCTCCCTCAGGGATCAAACTCCAGGGCCTTGCACTTGCCAGGCAGGCTCTGCGATACTGAGCTACATCCCTGGCCCAGGAAGAACTTTTTAAAAATACTGTATTTCACCAATATATAGCATGTGTTTTGTGGTTTTTAGTGTTTTCACAAATACATAACCATCGTCACAGTCAATTTTAGAACATTAGTATCTCCCTCAAAAGAAACCCAGTTCCTATTTATAACTGCTTTTTTTTTTTTTTTGGTTTGTTTGTTGTTAGTGTTGTTTTGGTACCGCTTGTGCTTGTAAGGCAGGTGCTATGCCTGTTTGTTTTTTTTTGTTTTTTTTGTTTTTGGTACAGGGGATTGAATTTGGGATTGAATTTGGGTCCTTGCGCCTGCACAGCAGGTGGCCAAACCACTGAGGTAAATCCTGGCCCTGTTTGTTGTTTTTTGAGACAGTGTCTCACCTGGTAGAGTCTGGTCTTGAACTCATTATCTAGCCCAGGCTGGCCTGGAACTCATGCAGTCCTCTTAAATCTCTCCTGAATGCTGGGATTACAGGTGTGTACCAACACGCCTGGCTGTAACTGCTTTTAAAGACAAATTTAGGACTATACTGCCCAGGAGAAGAAGGTGATAGGAGTTTGGATTGAGTCCTGCAATTCTAGGTCACAAGTGTCTGCCTTAAATAGAGCAAAAATAGCCAGGCTTGGTGGTACACACCTGTAATCCCTGCACTTGGGAGGCTGAGGCAGGAGGATCACCACAAGTTTGAGGCCAGCCTGGGCTACGTAGTGGGTTCATGGCTAACCTGGACTATATAGTGAGACCCCATCTCAAAAAAAAGAAAAAAGAAAGGAAAGAAAATACCATTTGTTGTAGTCTTTGAGTAGGTATTTACCTAGATTTGATTTACCAGTGTTAAATTTGGCACACTAGGAGCCAGGAACATATCCACGTAGTTGTAACTCTTGGTGAGTTGATCAACAAAATTAACAGACCTTTAGAATGGAGTGTGTGTGATACTGTGAATACATGAGTCCGCAAAAGAATCTTGTCCGCACCTCCATTGGAAACATTTTATTCCTGTAACTATAGAATCTGCTTTTAAACATGTGGCTGGGTGGGATGGCACATGCCTGTAATCCCAGCACTCCAGGAGGCTGAGGCAGGAGGATCACTTCAAGTTTGGGACAGCCAGAGCTACATAATGAGTTCAAGACCAGTCTGAAATACATAGTGAGACCCTATCTCAAAAAATAAACGAAAAGGAGGTCTAAACCTTTTTAAAGAGGAAAATTTAATATAGCAAAGTGTTATAAATGTATAGTAATGTTTTTGAAAAGTAAAACTACTAAATGAACTCAAAGCGAGAGTTTGAATGTTTTTATTTAGAAGCTAATTTAAAAAAGAAAATTACTAGTCCTTATTTCTGATTGTTAGATCAGTGATAACTTGTTTGTTTGATGTGGGGAACAGTAACAAAGCCCGTGATGTTTGGGATATTTAAATAGGCAGAAATCTGTCAGTGAGGGAATTTCTTTTAGAAAGGTAAAGAAATACTGTAGGCTTTTTGATTTTCAGAAATTGAACATGGTGGGGCCGGGGATTTAGCTCAACTCAGTGGTGCCGCCTCCTGCCTTGCAAGAGCAAGGTCCCAAGTTCGATCTGTGGTACCAAAAAAAACAAAAACAAAAATTGAACATGGTGTATGTGTTGTAATAATAGGGTCGTTTTAAGCGCTTTTGTAGCCTCGTCACTTTCTTAATTGCTCCACGTGAAGGTTGGCTAGAGAAAGGATAGGAGAACGCCTGTGCCCCCAAATGAAAGTGCTAAGTAGGGCGCTGGTACTTTGGGGTTCCTGGAAGGCCACTTGTGTACGCTTTCCAGATGCCACCTCCAGGTTTGCAAAAGCACTAAACCTGCCAAGGCCTTTCCACAGTCCATTTGGTTTGTGTGAAGTTGTGTGGTTTTTCTTTTCTAATTAGGTGTCCTATGTAGATCATGCTTACATGCTTGTGTAAGGTGCAGATTATTGCTGACTGTAAAATTTTTTTAAAAATTAGGTGGAATTAATTTTAGGAACTGGAGGGTTCTGTTTTTTGAAATTTCTGTTAAATTTGGGTTCCTTGAAGAGGAATCATCAAAGGCATAGTGATGAGTCCTTTGGGGTAAGTGGTGGCGGGTGGATGGGTGACATCTTGGAAAAGCTACCTCCCCAGCTACTGCCATTAATTTTTGATTTTTTTAAAGTTTGAAGAACTAGTAACTGAATTTTGAAAATCTGAGTTGTGAAAATCTTGTTTTAGATATGAAAATTGTATACAACCTATAAGGATTTTTTGTTATTTTTGTTTTTGAGACAGGGCTCTTGCTACATAGCCCACGCTGGCCTTGAACTGGCCGTGTAGCCCGGGCTGGCTCAGCCTCCTAAGTGCTGGGATTACGGGCATGCACTACCACTCCTGGTTCCTAATAAGGACTCTTAAGTGTTAACTACTGTATACTAGTGTTGGATTGGAGAGAAAATGCACGTCTCTGTTCACTACCAGAATTTCTTCCAAAATGGTTTTTTTTTGTTGTTGTTTTTTGGGGGTTTTTTTTTGTTTTTTTTTTTTTTGCTATCAGGTATTAGATGAGTTCTATGGTGAATTTGCTTCTTACATCCAAGTTTTTCTTTTTTTTTTTTTTCATCCAAGTTTTTCAGTTAGACCAGACTAATGAAGAAAAGCTGCCTCTAGGAAAGTAAGACATTTTAGTTCCACAGTTGTAAGATGTTTGGAAAAAATGTGGAATTTGACTAAATGCATTCTTTCAAGTCCATTTCCCCTCCACTGTGGTTTAAACATAGATCTTCTTTCTTCTGCAGAGATGAGATCTTGCTATGTTTGTTGCCCAGGCTGTCTTCGAACTCCTAGGGTCAGGTGATCCTCCTGCCTCAGCTTCAGAATAACTGGGACTAGAAATGACGACCACTTCACTTGGTTACACATTCAAGTCTTTAGTTGTAGACCATTCCTCCGAAAGTACTGTTGCCATATATCTTTACACACTGCCTTAGTGTTATCTCATTTTTTAAAAAATTCCTTTAAAAAAAAAATCACGTAAGCTTTTTTTATTTAAAGACTGACTGACTTGATTCTACCAGAGACATCACTACTGGGGTATAAATTTTAAAATTTTTATTATAAAAATTTCAAGCGTATACAAATGTCTGGAATAGCTACTTTCTTGGATATAAGAGCAGAGAGCAGCATTGGAGCTGAGGGAGAACTCGTAACTCAGTTATAGTGAACAGCCTGCCTGAGTTTGTCCTGTGCAGATTATAGATGACATTTGAGCAATTCAGAGGGAGCTGTCTAGCCTTTAGTGAGTGGTGGTCACTTTGCCCAGTTAATGTAGGGATTGCATTTCTCAGTTTTACCCAGTGGCTTTATTGCTTAGTTACACATTTTGGAACCTGTGAAGAAACTTGGCCATCCTCGAGGGCAGCAGTGGGGAACGGGTAAAGGGCATTTCCTGACGAGCACTGTTACACTCTGCTATCTTTCCATTTCTGTGTTGGCGAGACTTTATCTCAACTTTTCCTCTTGGGAAGCAGCCTTCTGGTCAGAGTGGTATTTAGCCTGAGAGAACAGAGTTGGGAGTCAGGAGTAACCAAGAAATGGAAAGAAATCCCTTTCCCACAAAAGAGTGTTAGGGAAGTGATAATTGGGAGTCCATTGAGTTGGTGATTAGGTTGTTAGGTTCACTTTTCTGTGCAGCATGATAGTTTGACTTTCAGCTCAAAAGTATTTCCTTTAAAATGAGTAATTTAAAAATTAGCTTCTTAATATTTTCTACCAAAAAATGTATTTTCTACCTGTATTTTTTTAAGATCTAAGGGTTCCTTCTCCTTCCTGAAATAATAATTTTAATTCCTAGATAGAAGATGCATCCAGGCAGATCACATCTTTTGGAACTTGTTGATTCCATTTCATTTGGTGTATTCTTTTATAAAATGCTGTAAAATTTAAGGAATATTTTGAGGGATAAAAATTAGTTATCAGAAGACTATTTTATTCTTAAATGTCATTCTTTTATTATGAGAAGAAGGACAAGTATTATTTGTAGATTTTTATTTATTTATTTATGTGTGTGTGTGTGTGTGTGTGTGTGTGTGTGTGTTTTGTTTTTGGTACCGGGGATCGAACTCAGGACCTTGTGTTTGTGTGGCAGGTGCTGGAACCACTGAGCTAAATCCTCGGCCCTATTTGTAGATTTTTAAAAACAAGAGGGTAGAGTTTTGAATCCAATTCCATCATGACCTTGGACAAAGTCAGTTTACTACAATGTGTGCCTTCTCATCTGCTACAAAGGGACCTGACACTGACCTAGGGCTGCTGTCTAGATTAATTGATGGATTACAAGAAGCTTAAATCCCAAGGGTTTATTTGCCCATTACTAAAAAGAGTCTGGGAACATATTTAGTGAACAAAGGTTAGTGCTAAGTATATATCCTTTATTTTCCTTAAAAGTGAAGGGAGGGGGACCGGGAATTTAGCTCAGTGGTTTCGCTGCCTGTTGCGCAAGCGCAAGGACCCGAGTTCAATCCCCGGTACCAAAAAAAAAAAGCGAAGGGAGGGCCGGGGATTTGGCTCAGTGGTGCTGCAGGCCACCTCACAAGCGAAAGGTCCTCATTTTGATCCCCGGTACCAAGAAAAGAAAAAAGCGAAGGGAGTTATAAAAAAGTAGACCTTGAAAAGCCAAAAGCTCAGCATCAAAACTAGAATATATAGAATGTTAACCCTCAGTTGTCTTAGGTGAAGCCTCATTTTTTCTGGTAGATATGTTAGATTATTCCAGAACATTTACAGGTATGTGTGTGCCTTGTGCAGTGTGCGTATAGAGGCAGGAGTTTGTGTTTGGTGAGCTTTGTGTTAGGAAGTGTTAATAGTTATTTTCATTTCCCTTAGTTTGGGATAACCGATGTTGCAGAATCCAGGCAAATTGAAGGGGACCATATTTATGTGTATATATATATATATATATATTTTTTTTAATTTTTTAAATTTCTTTTTTTTATAACAGGGTCTCACTCTGCAGTTCAGGCTGGCCTTGAACTCATGGTGAACTTCCTGCCTCAGCCTCTGGAGTGCTGGGATTACAGGTGTGCACCACCATGTCCAGCTCCCTGTATAATTATGGATATGTGAATTCCCCAGATTTTTGTTCAAATACATCTTCTGTTGTTGGACCTCATGACATTACCTCTCAGGTGGACCCATATATTCTGTGTTCGTGCTGAGACTTTAATGTAGCTTTTGTGTGTGTGTGTGTGTGTGTGTGTTGTTGTTGTTGTTTTTTTTGGTACTGGGGATCAAACTCTGGTCCTTCTGCTTGTGAGGCAGGCGGCAGAACCACTGAGCTAAATCCCCGGCCCTTGTGTGTCTTGAATCAAAGAATTTAAAAATGCTTTCTAGATGTGTAAAATACTCCCCAATTTATAAATCTTCAAATATTAGGTATTTTAGTTGGGAGTAGACATCTAGGCTAAGATTTCTCTCCATAGCTATGTTATTTGTGTGGCCCTAGGCATATTTTTGTGCATTCTTTTTTAAATTTTTTTTATTTTTGTGCATTCTTAAGTTGAATCTTGCCATCTCACTGGCTTGACCAAATTGTAATGTTCAGAGAACTAAAGTCTAAATTAGTGTGTTTTGAGCACTTGGTTGGAGCTCTTTATTAAACACATATTCTTCTGATGCATTACTGTGTACTACAGGCAACAGATACTGAAACATTACAATTTTACTCTAATCATGTAATTCCAGAAACAGGACAAATCCCTATCAAACCGACATAATTACAAGGTCTTTAAGGCACGGTCCTCCCATTTTCTGTGTGGTTATACCAACTCATCATTTGGTGATATTTAAACCAGATGGCAACATCTTGTCCTTGCCAGGATTTAACTTGGAAGGAGAAACTGAGAGGATAGGCTCTCAGGACTATTACCCTGGTATCTATGTATTTGTGGGGCACGGGATAGGGTGGTGGATAACGAGAAAGGCTATGACAAATTGTCACAGTATAGCTTCTACTTGGTAAAATTCCAGGTATGTAAGCCATTCTTCTCATAGAGGCTCTCATCCATATTGTGATGGATTTTAGACAAATGGAGAACCACCAGGTTTTCCAGGGGGAGGCTGGCTTCAAGGATTTGTATAGGGTGTGGGTTTGGGGTTTTAAAAAATTGTACTTGAAGGCAGCCCATTCCTCTGTAACTATCCCCCCCCCATTAATCTTGTGGGTCCCCTTCTTCCATTTGTAAAATATCTTTGATTTATATAATAATGACTTATCAAGATTTTTTATTAGCTAGCGAATGAAAGCTTTTTTTTTTTTTTTAGAATAGGAATTTATCTTTACAATTCTGGTAGAATTTTATCTTCACAATTTTGGAGGCTTCAGAGTCTAAGATCTAGGTGCTAGTAGGCATAATGTCTATTAGAGGTGGGGGCTGAATCTCTGCTTCCAGCGTGGTGCCTTGAGGGGGACCCCGGGATTGAAATCACAGTAGTCAGAAATACTGTGTAGATTGGCAGTTTGCCTTGTTAAACTTTCAATGTTTAGTGGAGTCAACTGAGCTATTTCAGGTTCGGTTCCATCTTTTTATTTCAAATGTGGCTATTAGGGATCATACATATCGCATCTCAAACTTTTGATTGATTGATTGACTGGGACAGGGTTGAGTTTGAACTCATTGTAGTACAGGCTGACTTTGAACATGTGCTGATTCTCCTGCCTTAGCTAGGATCACAGGCATGTGCCACCACAGCCAGCTATATTTTCACTTTCCATATTAGGCTTACATTTAATGTATCTTTTTCTTTTTGGCGGGGAGGGGGCGGTTACTGTAGATTGAAACCAGGGGCTGGTGCATGATAGGCAAGCACTCTACCACTGAACTAGCTTCTGCATGCGCGCATGTGTGTGTATGTTGAGAGGGGTTCTGGGCATCAAACCCAAGGTGCTTGTCTTAGTTACTTTTCTCGTTGCTGAGACAAAATACCCAACTCTGAAAGTTAAAATTTATTTCAGCTCAGTTTATAGAGGTTTAGTCCACAGGCGGCTGGCTCTATGGCAGGGGGCATCACAGAGGAGAAATAGTCCATGGCAAGCAGCAAGAGCAGCAGCAGCAGCTTGCCCTCTCCCTTTTATCCCTTTTAGGCTGCTCACCTTTTGGGTGGTACCACCCATATCCCTGGTGGGCCTTCCCATTATCCACACCCAGAACTATGCTAAACCAATCAGAGAGCTAATTCAGTAATTACATACCCTTAATCCCAGCATCACAACACCCTAGATCCAGCCACCTCTGAAAAACCCCACTGATAACTGCATGAGGCTTTGAGGGGGGGCATCTAGATACTACTGAGCTAGCTACTGTGTCCTCATCTTTTTTATTTTATTTATATATATATTTTTGAGACCAGGGGCTGAGTTGCCCAGGTAGGATTTGATCTTGTTATCCTCCTACCTCAGCTCCCAAAGTATCTTTTTTTAATTTTATTTTGAGACATGATATTGCTAAATTGTCCAGGCTGGCCTCAAAATTGCAGTCTTGCCTCAGCCCCCTGGGTAGCTGAGATTATAACTGTGGGCCACTGTCAGGACTGGGCTATTGTGTCAGGTTCAGTTGGTATATCTTAATTATAGCAGGCCTAAATAGCTATTAAATATTTGTATCTAGAGAAATACATGGCCTTTTAAAAATTTTTTTTATTTATTTTTTTTGGTACCTGGGATTGAACTCGGGTCCTTGCACTTGTGCAGCAGGCGGCGAAACCACTGAGCTAAATCCCCGGCCCTCAGCCTTTAAAAAATTTTTTTTTTTCCTCAGCCTTTTTTTAAAAAAACACAATAGGTATGACTGATCCCAGGGCTTTCATACTGAGCTACATCACCAGCCCATTGTAAAAAAAAATTATTTATTTTTGAGGCAGGGTTGCTAAATTCCCTGGGCTGGGCTCAAATTTTTTACTTTGGTTCTCCTGTCTCAGTCTCCCAGAGTGCTAGGATTATAGGCCTGAGTTACCTACACTTTGCCTTTCCTTTCACTTTAAAGTAGAATTGCAAAGTGTCTTTAGATGGGAACACACAATAAAGATTTTGTAATCTGTTAGTATTTCCTTTGGGTTTGGGCTGATTTTTATTTTCACTGCTGTTCCTTTCCCAATCCTAGCTTTGAATCTCTGAGTGTCTAGTCTGTAAAGGAGCAAAGGTAGACCGTGTATTTATAGTCTAATGAGGCCTTAAAGTTAGGGTGTGGGATGTTTAACTTTCCCTGCCGGTGTTGCCCAGATCAGTTTGAGTATTGCTTAGGGTAGGTTAAGAGGGCAGAGTCCAGCCTCTTCCCTAAACCATTCCCCCTTTAAAAACAAATCAGTTTTGGGATCTTTTTGGTTTTTTCTAAACCTTGGCAGCTTCAGTTTTCTGCCAGACATTGTTTTTCCTTCATTGGTATCCTAGGTATGGAAGAAAACAGATCAAAACTAATTATTAGATTACTTCTCTCAGGGAAAACTGTGACATTATATAGCTACTTTATGGTAACATGGTTTGGTGCAAGCATGTCGAAATGATAGTGCCCCAGTTATAATTGCAGTGGGAGAAAAGGGTCTGAAATTTCTTCTGGTCCTGTTCAGTGATGGTGTCTATCAGTGACCTAAAAGAAATAATGAGTTCTCATTCATTTTTTATGACTAGACCACAACTTGATGGCAGCCCATTTAGGTGAAAGATGACTTGTTTTAGGAATTGAGGCTTCTTAGCATCCTCTTTGTGATTTTTTTTTTTTTTTTGGGTGGTTTTTTGAGACAGGGTCATGCTGTATAGTTTTATAGTTCAGGCTACCCTTGAACTTAAGCTTGGCCTCCAACTCCCAGCAATCCTCCTGCCTCAGCTTCCCAAGTGCTAGGATTACAGGCATGCACCACCACACCTGGCACTCCTGGTAAAATTCTAAGAGGACCTTTCATTATAGGTCTGATAAGACTTTGGGGATAGATACACCAGCATCTGTATGCGTCCCTCCAGGAGGTAATTTTAGAAGACTTCTTTTGGGGAAATTTTGAAAGAATAAAAAATGTATCCATGTGGTCTCTTCGGCTCCCTTATTCTGTTTATAAACAAAATGGTAGTTGCTAGTTCCTATGAAGTGCCTTGTCAGGAAACTTTGTTTGTTGAGGTTTGGGAAGATCCATGAAAGGGCCACTTTATGTTTCCTTCTGGTTTTGACACAAATTAAGGTCTATTTACAAATACAAATTATTGTTGGTATATATGCCCCCAGTGCCAGGGATTGAATATGCTTGGCATGTTCAGTTGCACATTGAGGCACCACTCTGCCGCTATGCCGTCCCCCAGCCCAGTTGGCCAAGTTTGATTGAAAGTGGTAAAAAGGAAATTTAATGAGCCTAGTGCTTAAAAAGTAACTACGATGGCATGGCATGACCCTTTATAAATGCTATGTTTTAGTTGACTAATAGATGATCCATAGAAGAATCCTTTGACTTCTCAAGTATTTAATATTTTGAAGATAAAATATCCTTTGCAATAAATTCTTTAAAACTGATGGCTTTCTCCAGCCCTGTCTATGCTGTAACAATTTAAGAATTCTAATTTTAACAAATTTTCCCATTCCTTATTACTATTTTTAATAAAACTATTAAAGGTCCACAAATGATTTTTTTTTGAGACAGGCTCTTAATCTGTAGTTCAGGCCAGTCTTGGGGTCACTATATAGTCCAAGCTGGCCTCCAAGTCAATGGAAATCATCCTGCCTCAGCCTCCCTGGTGCTGGGATTACAGGTGGGCATCACCATGCCTTGCCACAAATGATTGTTTTGTTTGCAAGGATTTTTTTGATGGAAGGAGTTTAGGGAAGACTGGGTTAATACAGGTATACCATTTCTAAAAATATTGTCAGCCAGTTGTGGTGTACACCTATAATCCCAGCACTTAGGAGGCTGAGGCAGGAGGATTGTGAGTTGGAGGGCAGCCTGGGCTACATAGTGAGTTCAAGGACAATTTGAACTACATAGTGAGATTCTGTCTAAAAAAAATTAGAAAAAAAATACATTGGTATACAAATGGTGAAGGGATCACTGTGAGTGAATAGAAAACACACTTGAAGCACTACTCTTTAATTCTGCATGGACAGAGTTTTTTGCTGGGATGAATGAGAGGGCATGACCTGCAGGGTGTCCAGTAGGGCAGCTGTTTCCAAGGTGTCAGCCAGCATGACTCAAGGCGGGCTCATAAGACCCTTTCAGTGGGTCCAAGAGAACTTCCTCTTTTCAAGTAAGTATCTGCGAGGCCAGATTTTCTGCATACACTTTTCTTTTTCAATACTGGGGATTGAACCCAGGGCCTTAACACTGAGCTATGTTCCCAGCTTTTATCTTTTTAAAATTTTTTTCTTTTGCACAATTTTTTTTTTTTTTTGATACCAGGGATCGAACTCGGGACCTTGTGCTTGCAAGGCAGGCAGCGGAACCATTGAGCTAAATCCCCAGCCCAATTTTTTTTTTTCTTTTGCAACAGTCTGCGTCTAAATTGCCCATATTGGGTTTGAATTTATGATCTTCCTGCTTTTGCTTCCCAGAGTGCTGGGATTACAGGCATATCTTCCTATACTTTGAACCAAAACAACATACCACAACTGATTGCAGAAGAGATGAAAATGTAGCTTATTTCTATTAAGTTAGACTTTACAGAGATTTACAAAATATTTATAAAATAAAGCTGTGTTAAACATTAAAGAGTAATTGATTTTAAAAATTAGTTGGAGTTTCTATTGTGATAAACATTGATGCATATAACCTACATAAATTAATGCTATTTGAAGTCTTTGGTTGTTAAGAGTTCAAAGGGGGTCCTAAGCCCCCAAATTTGAGCTGTGGGAGTAGACAAAAGGGATATTTGATTCTGCAAAGCAGGAGTTAATGTAAGATCTATGAGTAAGTGGTTTCTCTGTGTATTAGTCACTTTCCTGTTGCTGAGGCACAATGCCTGACACCCACAGTTTAAAGGAGAGCTTTCATTTGACTCATAGCTTCAGGGAACTCAGTCCATGGTCAGTTAGATCCACATCTCTCTCTGTGTTTTTTCTTTTTTCTCTCTGTGCTCATTCTGTTAAGGGATTATTACAAAACTGATAGAGGATTCAATAAAAAGTTCATTTTTCACCTATCTGTTGCTTCTGTGAAATGAAAATTAAAAGTGTTTTCTATAGGTCAAACTCTATTACCATATAAATAATAACTGAAATTCTGAATTGGACCTTTTTGGTCATTTTTGTGATTTTTTTTTTTTTTACTAGTGTTTAAAAATTATAGTAAATATGTCTTGCTTTCTGGGGGCTCCATGCAGGGGTCAGAAGAGTTTGGAACATAAAACAAAAATCAAACCAAATGATATTTTTCAGTCGATTTTTTTTTTTTTTTTTTTTTTTTGGAGACACTTTTTTTTGTAGCCCAGGCTGGTCCTGAACTTGGAGCAGTCCTCCTACCTCAGCTTCACAAGTGCTGGGGTTACAGGTGTGCGCCATTACGCCTGGCATCTTTTTGGTTTTTTGAGCCAGGCTCTTGCTGTGTATATATTTCAGGGCTGGGCTTTGAACTCAGTGCCTCAGCCTCCTAAGTGCTGGCTGGGATCACAGGCGTGTACCACCACACCTGGCTGCTTTGTCTCTTTTAGGAGCTTTTTTGCTGTGTGGTTTCATAGATTGTTTATGCTGTCAACAGTTTTGAGGAACCTGGTTAGGCACTTTGTAGGATGTCCTACTATTGGAACTTAGCATGGATTTATTGTTAACATCGTTAATGGTTAATGTCGTAGTTGTCATCATCATCATCATCATTATCTGTAGTACTTGGGGTTGAACCCAGGGCTAGCACTCTAAGCTACACCTCCAGCCCTTTTTAGTGTGAGACAGTTTCATTAAATCACTGAATTGCCCAGGCTGGGCTCCATCCAGTTTGTGATCTTGTTGCCTTAGCCTCCCAGGGTGCTGGAATCGATTACAGTCATGTGCCCTGCTGATTTTTTTAAAAGAAGGTATCTGTCTTTTTATAATCTTTCTTGTTGGCCATAGGAGGATTTAAATAGTAAAGCTGAGGAGTTTTTGTATCACTTAATTAGATAAATCCTGTGGGACAGTGTAAAACAATGATGGATGTGTTTTACCAACCTGTTCTCTTTGTTTACAAAGTTTGGTCACCAAAATTTCTCATTGACAAAAATTTGTCCAAATTTTGACTTTACCCTTTGTACTTTTAGCTTTATAGAGACTTTCAAAATTAACTTTTCTAGTTAGAATTACTTATTCAACAGCATTTAGTAAAATATCCACAGTACTGTTCTATGAAGGCAGATAAACATTTAAACTCCATCTTAAAACCATTTTCACATTTATGTGCTACTAGTGTTTCTGGAGGCAGGAAAAGCATTAATTTTTCTTTTTGCAATGCTTGGGATCAGACAAAGAAAGAGTCATGCACATGCTACACAGTGCTCTACTGCTACTGACCTATATATCCCTAGCCCTTTTTAAAATTTCATTTTAAGACATGGTCTGGCTAAGTTGGCCTTGAACTTGGTATCAGATCTCTCTGCCTTAGCCATTTTTTTTTTTTTTTTGGTACCAGGGATTGAACTTGGGACCTTCCGCTTGGGAGGCAGGGAGGCAGGCAGGCAGGCAGGCAGGCAGGCGTTGAACCACTGAGCTAAATCCCTGGCCCTGCCTTAGCCTCTTGAGTAGCTGGAATTTCAGGCATGTGCCATCACACCCAGCAAGTCATATTCCAAATGTTTCCAAATGTGATCAAGTTGATTTCTTTTTTGCTTGTAACTAGGATATATAAACTGTGACTTGACTCTGAAGCTAAAAGTCAACTTTCTATTATATATGTCTCCTTTGTTATAATACGAATAACACTGGCAAGTAAAGGAAATTCTGTAACCTAAATGATGAAAATAGGAAATTTTAAAGTGTTGGTACACTGAAATATTAAATGTTCACATATAATAAAAGGTAATATTTTTAATAGTTTAAAATTACAAAGATTGGGGCCAGCGATTTAGCTCAGTGGCACTGCGCCTGTGTTGTAAGCGCTAGATCCTGAGTTCGATCCCTGTTAACACCCCCCAAAAAAAACCAAAACAAAGATTAGCACTTTTGCAAAATGAAGGGGAAGACATGATATGTGATTGAAAAATACAATGAATGTTTAAAAATTTTTAAACATTGATTATAGTAAAAAACACATTGTAAGGCTGGGTGTAGTGGTGCATGCCTGTAATCCCAGCACTCAGGAAGCCAAAAAAGGAGGATCCATGAGTTCGAGGCCATCCTGGGGGTACATAGTTCAGGGCCAGCCTGAACTACATAGGGAGACCCTGACTGGGGGAGGGGGGGACCCCATGCCATAGCTGTGTCACACTGCAATGTCCCAGGATGGACAGCAAGCCATTGCTCTGCCGGAACATGCAGCTCAACCCAACCCAGTGTTGGTAAAGAACTAAAGAAGCAGTTTAAAATAAGACAATTTATTTGGAGATAAGAAATGACAAACAGCTACTCTGGGATGAGCAGGAAGAATTCCAGAAAGTGAATTGCCTGTGAATTTCTTGTCTGCAGCTCCTTTATTGACATCTTTGTCCTCCTAGGCTTCTTGGAATCTGATTGGCTGTCTGGCTTGTGTTTCATCCTAACCTTGGATTTCTTCTGGCTGTGCCACCTTTCCCTGTCCTTTGGTTGAGGGCCTTGTGGACAGGTAGTTTAGGCTAAAGGATTAGGTAAAAGGGAAGCTTGCGATTCTTATGTTAAGGGAGCTATCTGGATCCTGAGTTAGTTCTTTGCTTTGTGTTTCTAATTCCTCAAGAACTTAGTTGCCTTTGCCCTTCTAATTGCTGGAGTCTGGCTTCAGAGGTCTAAACTACCTTAGTAATTAATGCTTAGTGAGGACTTCAACCTGTCTTTCCCCTACCTACTGTACCCGTCCCTACAACATCACTAATTAATTCACCTCAAAATACCCCCACATACACTGTTTTTTTTTTTTTTTTTGCCACCAGGGATCGAACTTGGGTCCTTGTTCTTGCAAGGCAGGCGGTGGAACCACTGAGCTAAATCCTTGGCCCCCCCACATACACTTTGAATACCCTTATCCCATCATTCTTGCCCCTTTCTGAAGCAGTTCTGGAAGCCTGCCTCTATTTCTTTAGTTGTGCATTTGTAGCTGCCTTGATGTTGGTGTTTTGAATGAGTTCAAAATTTACCTTTCACGATTATTTTGATTTTGGAGAGGAGCCAGAACTCTTGGGGTGTCAGAGATGGTGAATAAGGTGGATATTTTTTAGTTTCTTTGAGACAAGGTCTTGCTGTGTAGTTCAGGCTGGCTGTGAGCTTGCAATGATCCTTTTGCCTCAGCCTCCTGAGTGCTGGAATTACAGGTTTGAGTGTGAATGTTTTTATAAGCCTGTGTTTCCATTAGATGAGACTTAGTAGAAGCATTCACTGTGGGTTTTTTTTTTTTGGCACCGGGGATCGAACTCAGGACCTTGCCCTTGGGAGGCAGGCACCAGCACCCCTGAGCTAAATCCCCAGCCCATTCACTGTATTTTATTTCCACCCTTGTAAAGACACTCAGGAAAGAAGACATCTAAACAGTAACTGTATATTTTGATCACCTTATATACCAAAATGCAACAAGTTTTCTCAGAGATTATAGCTAATTTTTAATACGTATTTTCTAAAATTTTAGTAATAAGCATTTTTTATTTATTTTTTTTGTATTAAATTCTTTTATTGGTACATTGTAGGTATACAAATATAAGCATTTTTTTAAATTAGAAGAAATTATTTCAAACTTACTTTGTTGCTTGAGAGGATATACAGTCAGGAAGTTTTGTATAGTGGATATACCAGAAATGGCAAGGTTCATGTAAAAATATTGTTATCATGGAACCATATATGGGGTTGCTGGCTACAGTGGTGTCTTTTTTAGTTATAGAAGCTTAATTTCATTGTGCTTTCATTTCACATCTATTGTCATCTGCCCTTACTCTTGAACTGTATACCTAAAACTATCTTTTTTTTTGGTACTGGGGATCGAACTCATGTCCTTGCGCTTGCACAGCAGTCAGTGTAACCACTAAGCTAAATCCCTGGCCCACCTAAGACTATTTTAGAAGAAGCTCTTTAAGCACAAAAATTTTCCTCCCTCCCTGCCTCCTTCCTTCCTTCCTTCCACCCTCCCCCCACTATGTATCTCAGGGCAGGCTGGCCTTGAACTCGTAATCTAATCTGTAAATTGTGTTTCAAAGTATGTATTTCTCAAATCCTTATTAAGGCTGATAAAACCTATCTTCATGGGCTGGGGATTTAGCTCAGTGGTTCCGGCACCTGCCTTGCAAGCACAAGGTTCTGAGTTCCATCCCCGGTACCAAAAAAAAACAACCTACCTTCAACTGAAAGGATTACTGACATGCCATAAAATATTAAGCTAGATTTCCTTGCTTGGATTGTTAAAATTTTGCACTTGTTTTGTGTTAATTTTTTTAATCTGTAAACTAAAATATGAATTCAAAAAATTACTCATTTCTGCTGGCATTGGGTTGAAATCCTGTGAGTGCATTTATTCTGTGATGATTGAGTTTCATGTAACATATACAATTAGAAAAATGCTTTGGTCCTTAGTTAATGTTATTCTTTGTAAACTAATAAGAATG
Source organism: Heterocephalus glaber (assembly GCF_000247695.1). The sequence goes on from NW_004624807.1 coordinate 8,031,528, forward strand.
TGCTTTTGACACAGATTTTTAATTGCTTTTGTCTTCAGGGACTCAGAAACAACTTGTGTAGCCTCTGTCTAGAGTATACGTACTCATTTTGCTAATTACCAGACCCCAAAATGATGACAGCCTCTATAATTAGAAAGATTAAAAGAATATTCTAATACATTAAATATATGGATGCTAATGGAGAATCATTCAGAGAATGAATTTTTGTGGCATTTATGAAAATATCCTTTGGAAGTTATTCTCACCCTGGTTGATTTTATTTTTGAAACAGTTCTGTTAAATTGCTTTAAGTTGTTATTGCCAAGTTAGTGCTGGGACTAAAGAAAATGTTTACCTGATGTTTCTCAGATCTCTCTGAGGATTTCGAAGCTTCAGCTTCCTACTTAATTGCTTTCCTAAGGAATACATTTTTGAGTGCTAAGGAAAATAACTGAACTTTTTTTTTTTTTGGTACCGGGGATTGAACTCTCAGGTCCTTGCGCTTTCAAGGCAGGCAGCGGAACCACTGAGCTAGATCCCCAGGCCTAGTTCTTGTACTTTTTGTTTTGAAAGGGTTAGAGTAAAAGTATTTTAAAGTTTTAAAAGCAAAGGAAATTAAAAATAAACCTCAGCAGGGAATTTATAGAACTGCTTGCAATCTGAATCTTATTCTCTTTGGAAGGAAAATGCTGTTTTTCTGTGGGAAAATATGATTTATGATACACTTTCTTGAATGGGGCTAAAGGTTTTTACTATTTTGGTAAGATTATATAGTATCCCTTTTGATAGTTAAGTACCAATCAAAAATTTTCACAGTGTTTCTTAAGTGAGGGTTTGATTATTTGGCTAATTTGAGAATTATTTTCCCTGTTTCAAGGTTTTTACTTCTTAGAGCCTTTTTCTTCTAGTTATCTTTTTTTTTTGGTACTGGGGATTGAACTCAGGACCTTGCTCTTTTGAAGCAGGCAGTGGAACCAACCAGCTAAATCCCCGGCCCCATCTAGTTATCTTTCTTAATAGTTTTTTCACCCTTCTTATTTATTTACTCTTCTCATTTAAAACTCATGACTCAATGAGGCCAGGCTTTGCCAAAGATATCTCAGTTCCTGTGGTGTTGAGCATCTAAATAATATGTAATTCTTTTATTGCAGTACAGTGTTCACCTGATGGCAAAAAATCCAAAATAGAATGACATTCCTCTCTTTTTCTCCCATTCTTTGTAACCAGAAGAGGAGACAAACTTTGCAGGGATCTGATTTTTTTTTTTGGTACCAGGGATGGAACTTGGGATCTTGCACTTGCGAGGCAGGCGGTGGAACCACTGAGCTAAATCCCCGGCCATTCCCATAGACTATTAAGTGTGATTTTATTCTAATTTTATTCTACTTGTTTGTATTCTGTACAATAAAACACATTATCTTTAGTTTTTGAGCTAAACAACAAATCAGACTTTCATCTTTTTGCCCCAGTGTGGAGTATTTTTAACTTTTAACAGTCTAGTATATTATTAGCTGCCTCTTAAAGATTAGCCATATTCTCTGTTGATAGGGCAATATGACATTAAACAACTGAAGAGTTTACCTGTATTTATTGCATTCTTAAACAGTTAATGCTGCCATTTTTATTTCTTCATTCATTTTTTTTTTCCTGGTACCAGGGATTGAACTTGGGTCCTTCCGCTTTTGAGGCAGGCAGCGGAACTACTGAGCTAAATCTCTGGCCCCTCTTCATTCATTTTTAAAAATATATAGTAAGATAGTTCACCAAATAGTTTGTACTAATTTCTTTTTGAGATAGGGTCTCACTGTGTAGTCCAGGCCAGCCTTGTATGTCTTAGCCCAGGCTGATCCTCTTGCTTCAGCCTCCCATTGCTGGGATTACAGGCATTGCCTCACCATGCCTGGCCCTGTAATCTGCTTTTCAACTCAACCTTTTATCAGTCATTGCTGGTGAGCATTTTAACTAAAGACTTTCCTGTCACTAAACAAAATCTTGTTTTACTTTTATGCTAAAAGCAAACTATAGTAATAAATTTCAACAGTATACCTCTCTTCGTCTTCTTCAGTATGGAACCCAGGATCTCACAGGTGAGGCCATCACTCTTACCACTGAGCAAGCAATATATCCCCACCCCTCTTCTGATGTTCTTTAATTTTTATTTATTATACCTTCATAGTATTTTAATTTTTACCCATGTACCAACATGTATTTAACGTATTCTCCAATGATAAATACTAGATTTTAAGTCAGCAATTCTGCAGTGATTTTTTGTTGTTGTTCCTGTATCCTAGTGCTGTGAATGGTAATAATACTTGTAAATTCTTACCAGAGGGAATTGCTGGTTAGAGTTCGTATGCCTTAGAAAGCTTCCTAATTGCCCTCCAAAAACTTTTTACTGTTGAGAGTACACAGTTCCTCACATATTCCTAATATTGGTAGTACATATATCTTAAATTTTTGCTAACATAGTTTGTGAAAACAATTAGCTTGTATATTCCTTTCTTTTCTCTTTTTTTGGTACTGGGGATCAAACTCAGGTCCTTGCACTTTTGAGGCAGGCGGCGGAACCACTAAGCCAAATCCCCAGCTATATTTCTTGAATTTTGAATGAGTTGGGGCACCAATCTTTTACGGTTGGCCATTTTCCTTTGCTAACTATTAATAATAGAGTTTGCCTGTTCTATTGTTACTTTGTTTTGTTTCATTTTGTTTTGTTTGACACGGGGTCTTTCTATGTGCATAGTCCAGGCTGCCCTTGAACTCTCAATGATCCTCCTGTCTTAGCCTCCTGAGCGCTGGGATTACAGGCCTGTACCACCATGCCTGGTTTTGCCCATTTTTCTGTAAATAAGTTTGTTAGTCTTTTTTTCTTCTCTCTCTTTTTTTTCCCTTCAGTACTGGAGATTGAATACGGGGCTGCTACACTGAGCTATACCCCCAGGCCTTTTTTGTAACTTTTAATTTTGAAGCAAGGTCTCATTGAATTGCTACGTTGTCCAGCTGGATGAGCTGGAACTTTCTTCTTTTTTTTTTTGTTTTTGAACTTTCCTCCTGCCTCAGCTTTCCAGAGATGTCTGGGACTGTGTTTGCCACTGCTCATCCTTGCATGTGGTTTGTTGGTGCTCCTTGAATTATTTTCTTAGAATAACTTTTCTGAGTATGAAATTGTGGTAAAGGATACTAGTGTCATTGAGTTAACATTTTCTTTATCATTTAATAAATATTAGTGCATTATTTTTTTTTGGTACCGGGGATTGAACTCAGGACCTTGTGCTTGCGAGGCAGGCGGTGGCACCACTGAGCTAAATCCCCAGCCCAATGCATTTATTCTTTAACATACTTCAGATTTGTATTTAATAGAATGGTCAAGGAAGTGGAATCACCTGTAATCCTGTCACCAATAGTGAGAACTACTGTTAACTCTTTTATTAAATATATTTTCAGTTTTTTTTTTTAAGTTGCAAAGCCTATTTCATGTTTTCTGCATAACATAAATAAGGGAGATCTCCCCATGTCAACGAATAGATGTCTCTAGTATAGAATTTTTCTTTTCTTTTGCTTTTTTTCCTCAGTTGGGTTAAAAGAGTAAAATATGTCATGTATAATTTGCCATTGTACCTTTTTTTAGATTAGACATAACTGGTTCAGTGGAATGGGCAGTGCCACTTAATGCCATTTCAAGTGATTTATTTCAGTCTACCTGCTTTTCAGGAATGTCACCATCTCTACATAAAAAATTATCTCTGTCGTCTGGATTACTTTGGTGCCTCTATATTCTGGGAGAAGAACTTTTATTTCCAGTTTTCATGCTAACTGGTTGAATCTGTCCACATTTACCTTAGAATCTGATCCCACAGCTGCTACCTTTGCTTGCAATACTTTCTTTACCTTGAGATTTTTCTGGAAGCATAATGATTCCTTTGGTTACACTTTCTGCTGCACTCCCATTTAGAGATGCTCTGTCAAACAACAGGAGAAACTTTCTAAATGTTTGTCCTGTCATGGTTCTTTTTAGGGTACCATTCAGTGGCACTGAGTTCATTCACTTTGTTGTGCAACTATCATTGCTATCCACCTGCAGACCTTTCATTATCCTAAACTGAAACTCATTAAAACAGCATGCCTTTTATACCTTCTGTGGACATTTGTCTCCACATATAGGTAACAGTTCATGTATACTTTTCTGCTTATTTCCTTATGATAGCATCTTCCATAATTGGGAATTCTCTAGAGAACAGATATGAGTATGAGTAGACAAATTAAGATGATTATAAAATTAGCTTTTGAGCTGGGGATTCAGCTCAGTGGCGCTGTGTCTGGCTTGAAAGTGCAAGGTCCTGAGTTCAATCCCTGGTACCGGGGGAAAAAAAATTGGCTTTGGATGTTGGTTTCCCCTCCCTATACTGAAGAATTTGTCTTCAATTTTGTACTAAAAGCCAATGTTACTGGATGGTTAGATATATAAAAATATTTTATAGGTAATTTGACAATATGGCTGTTTTATAGAGAAATACTTCTGTGGTCATAGAGACATTCTTTTGCCTAAATGAGTGACTTTTGCACAGAGGTGGAGGCTCAGTGACATTGCTGGGTCAGAGTGGGGAAAGGTGCATATGGGATGTCTCTAATGTGAGAATGGGTGGGTGTTCATTCATACAGTATTCTGCTGTCTGCTGGAAAAAAGATTGAGAAACCACCTCTGTATACATTGATTAACTGGTTAGAGTTAGGTTCATATAACCTTGCTTTTAATTGTAAAATAAGTTTTTAAATATTACATAATTATGAATTCTTCTAATAAGAGCTTTTGCTCTCTCCTAGGATTGGCAGCCACCATTTGCATGTGATGTTGATAAACTTCATTTTACCCCACGTATCCAGCGGCTGAACGAATTGGAGGTAACATCCTCACTAGTGTTCCGGTATATATAGAAGGGTCACCTTTGAACAGGCTCTGCAAATTGAAAATATGGCCAATAATTAGTAATACTGGTAAAACTAATTATAGTAAGGCCATTGTAGCCAATCCCACTGAGTTTTGTCAGTCATTTTATGCATATGAATCCTACATTCAAGTGATAATCACTGGAATTTAGGTTTTGAGAAGAGTCAATGTTGAAAACCGTACAAGAGAAAAAATTCTACAGCCTAATTTTCTTCCAAGTGCATAACTTCATCATTTAAATTTAATAATACACTTTAGCTTCCCAATGAAGAGTGTGGAATATGGGAGATTTTCTATAGAACAGGTAATGTCTTCAGTTGTTTTTGTTTTTGTTTTTTTTTGGTACTGGGGACCTTGTGCTTGCGAGGGAGGCGGTGGTACCACTGAGCTAAATCCGTGGCCCATGTCTTCAGATTTTACACTACTGAAAGCTTAAAGTGCAGGGTGGATGAGATTTAAGGTATTGATAACACAGAGACAGGTTACTTACATTAATATTTGCAAATCTGATTTTAACACTGAGAACCATGTTTGGTTTTTCTACATGGAATCAAACATCCTTACCTTGAATAGAACACATACCAAATAGAATTGTATAGATATTATAACATTTAATATCTATATTTTTAAGAATTTCAAGGGGCCAGGGATTTAGCTCAGTGGCACCACACCTGCCTCACAAGCACAAGGTCCTGAGTTCGATCCCTGGTATAGCAAAAAAATTTCAGTGTATTTTCAGATTTTAGTTTGAACTTGAAAATAGGAGACAGGCTCTACCTTGAGAGCATGACAGTGCTGTGGAACACCTGAAGACTGACCCCAAGTTTGGACTGGTGTGCAAGATAAAACTCCCCAAAGTGTCTGACTTAAATTTTATAAGGAGAGGAGAGAAAAATAGCCTGTACAGGATAGTGATAATTTAAGGAATGACTCTTTTAAAAGTTTTCTGCTATCTTTAATTATTAGGGCTTATTAAAATTGGTATAGAATCACTGTTGTCAGTCTGTTTTTATATTTGTGTTTGAGCAAATGAGATAATTTTCATTTGTAGGGAATAGACCTTTTAAAATATCCAGTCATAAAAAGACCAAGTTTTTGGTCTTACGTGGGGATATGGAAGAAGTTTGTCATATAATTTTAAGCAATGACATGAAATTGTGCTTACGATACTTCTTTTTTTGTGGTGCTACAGATTGAACCCAGTGCCCTGTAACGCTAGGCAAGGGTACTACCAATTGAGCTACATCCTTTGCCTTTTAAATTTGTGTGTGTGTACATATGTATGTATGTTTGTTTGTTTTTGAGACAGAATCTCGCTATGTAGTTCAGGCTGACTTGAGCACACTATGTAGCCATGGCTAGCCTCAAACTCATGACGATTCTCCTACCTCAGCCTTGGGAGTGCTGGGATTATAGGCATGCACCACCATGCCCAGCAGAAAATTTTATTTTAGTTTTTATGGTACTGGGGATTGAACCCAGGGCCTTTGCACTTGGCTATATCCCTAACCCTTATTTTTTATTTTAGATCTTTTTTTGAGATAAGGTCTTGCTGTGTTGCTGTCTTGAACTCATATAGCCCATGCTGGCCTTGAACTCCTACCATAGCTCCCAAGTGCTGGCATTAAAAGTGAGCACATCTGTGCCCAGCTTTTATATTTTTTATTTTGAGACAGGCTCCTCTAAGTCACTAAGTTGCCCAGGTGGAGCTTGAATTTGAGATCCTCCTGCCTCAGCCTCCCATAGGATTATAGGCCTGTGCCACCAAGCCCCAGTGTGTGTGTGTTTGTTTTATTTTGAGACAGGATCTCATTAAGTTGTTCAAGCTGGCTTAGAACTTGGGATCCTCCTGGGCTGGGGATTTAGATCGGTGCTGCACCTCCCTTCCAAGTGCAAGGTCCTGAGTTCGATCCCCGGTAACAAAACAAAATAAAGAAACAAACAAAAATTTGGGATCCTGCTGCCTTAGCCTCCAAAATAGCTGAGTTATAAAATCTTCTAAATGAAACATCTTTCCGAGTGACTACTCATGTCGCAGAAGGTTTTACTGAGTGTTTAACGCCTTGCTTGGTACATGGTGGGGTCTTTAAAAGAATATTTAGCCAAGCATGGTAGCGCACGCCTGTGATCCCAGCACTTGGGAGGCTGAGGCAGGAGGATTGCCATAAGTTCGAGGCCAGCCTACTCTACATGATTAGTTCAAAGCCAGTCTGAACTACATCTCAAGACCTTGTCTCAAAAAAAAATTTTTTTTTGTTTTATTAGTACATGTGAGCTAGTGATTACATTCCTCGTGGAGAGTTGTTAAATGTACATAACACATCTTAACCTTTATTTTTTGACTTTTTCTTGGTTGAATTCAGAAAGTGCTTTTGAGCATAGGTGTGATGGTGCACACGTGTAATCCCAGCACTCAGGAGGCTGAAGCAGGATTGCCATGAGTTTGAGGCCACCCTGGGCTACATAGTGAGTTCAAAGCCAGCCTGAACTACTACATAGTGAGACCCTGTCTCAAAAAAACAAAAACAAAACAAAATAAAAAAGTGCTTTTGTATTTTAATACTGTAAGAGTAAAAATATCACATGGGAAGGCAAGACCTTTAAAATAAGCTAGGTGAGTACCTGTTGTGGTACCACACCTGTAGTCTCGGCTGTTAGAGAAGCTATGGCTGCAGAGTCCCCGGGCCTAAGAGTTTGGAGCTGGCCTGGGAAACAGCAAAACACTACCCCTCCTTCCAAGAAAGAAAGAAGCTAGGCAGAGTTAAATTCTATTTCTTTGTTATTTAGGCTCAAACTCGTGTAAAATTGAATTTCCTGGACCAGATTGCAAAGTACTGGGAGTTACAGGGAAGCACTCTGAAAATTCCACATGTGGAGAGGAAGATCTTGGACTTGTTTCAGCTGAATAAGGTAGAGTGGTAATGTCCACTTACTTGTTTAATAATCTAACAGAATGAATTTGATCTTCTTTGCCATAAAAAGAAACTTACTATTTGAAATGTATAAAATGAAAGTTTCAGTTTGGTGGAGTGATTAGGGTTGGGCTCCTCCTATCACATCTGGAAGCCTTATCTTTTTTGGGGGGTCGGTTAACGGGGATTGAACTCAGGACCTTGCGCTTTTGAGGCAGGTGGCGGCACCACTGAGCTAAATCCCTGGCACTGGAAACCTTATCTTGTGCAACATTTTGCTGCCGCCTATTTTATCATTTTAAAATGTCATGATAATCCTGCAAACTCTTCATTTCCACTTTAGGACAAATAAGGAAGCTGAGGCCCGGGAAGATTTAAAAAACGAATGAGCAAGCTAAAAAAAGTCTGACCCATAATTCATTTCTAGGTTCCACTGAATTCTGAAGCCTCCATTCTTTCCACCATATCTTTGTGAGATTTCAAGGGTTGCAGAGTAGGACCAAGTACTGGGGTCCTTTTTAGAGTAGATATCTAATTGTTAACCTTGTTATTGGACTGCTTTGGGAATGTGAGAGGTAGTTTTGGGAGGACAAAGTTTATGGGCATTCTATCAAAAGAGATGTTTTAATTTTCTACCTTAAAATTAATAGCTCATGTATTTTGTCTTTTGACTTGAGAAATGTATTTTTAAAAGGTAGTGAGGAACATTTCATTCTTGGAGTCATACTGAGGCATGGGAGAGGTAGAAGTGATTTCTGTATAAACATTTCTAATTTCTTTTCCTATTTTAATAGTTAGTTGCAGAAGAAGGTGGATTTGCAGTTGTTTGCAAGGACAGAAAATGGACCAAAATTGCCACAAAGATGGGGTTTGCTCCTGGCAAAGCTGTGGGCTCACATATCAGAGGGCATTATGAACGAATCCTCAACCCCTACAATTTATTCCTGTCTGGAGACAGTTTGAGGGTGAGTTTTGGTGCTAGCCATAACCTGCCTTATTTCATTGCTTGTTCATACATTGTCTTTCAGGGGGAGTGAAAAGGCCTTGATTATGTTTGAAAGACATTATTTAGCAAGGCCATGCTTTGTGGATATTTTCTCCAATGCTTTTATTCTGTTTTTGAGTGCAGCCATTTTTAGAAGTTTGTTTTCTTAAAGAATAAGATTGTAGACACAATGTCATTTTTCTGGCAAAAGCTGAAATCTGTACTTACTTCAACTATAGGTATTTCTTTACAACAAGGGTATTATCTACTTGTTACAGATTATGCTTTTGTGTTTACTTGCTATTTAAAGGACTCCTGATTGTCACATGAAGGTGTAACCTGTGAAATACCTTGTCTGTCCTCTTCTGCCACTTGAGATTGCCAAGGAGGTATTCAGATAGTGTCTACATTTGTAACGGACAGGAACTTCATAATGCTGCATAGCTAGTGGGTTCCTCTTCTAATAGTTCTATCTAGCTGTGTTTGCTTCCATACAAAAATGGTATTTGTGATATTTGGCTAAAAACTTTGATCTAATTGAGGCAAAATTATAAAAGCTTCCCACTTATTTCAAGGCCCCAGTAGAAAGGAGTGTTATAATCTATTTACATCCTTTGAGTTATCCTACAAGTAGAACAGTAACCCTATAATTTTAAGAATTGTTTTTGTGCTTTGGAAAGGAAGGTGATAACATGGTTTCTATTTTATTTTACTTTATTTTTTGGTTTTTTGACACAGTGTCTCACTATGTAGGTCAGGCTGGCCATCATGCCCAACAAAACATTTTCTGAGGGGAAACCAGTAATCAAAAACTTGTCCTGCTAGGCATGGTGGCACATGCCTGTAATCCCAGCACTTGGGAGGCTGAGGCAGGAGGATTGCCATGAGTTTGAGGCCAGCCTGGGCCATATAGTGAGTTCTAGGCCAGCCCAAACTACACAACAAGACCCTGTCTCAAAAAATAAATAAATAAATAAAACCCCTGTCCTAGTATAGACCTGTACCATCTATAATGCTTGAATCCTATAGATTTACATATCATTCTGATTTTCTTCCCTTTTTCCATTCTTGAGTCCAGGTGAACTTTCTTTTTAGTCTACAAGAAAGTGGCCAATAGGATATTCAAAAGCTGTTTTTCTTTTTTTAAAAAATGTACGTTATATGAATTGGTTAGGAAGTGTGGATGAAATTATTTCAAACATTAAATGTGGCACCTTTATGCCTGTTTTAATAGTCAGACCTAGATACTTGTCCATATAGATTAATTTTTCTCTTGAGCTCTTCCAAATGTGCAGGTTACAATGAGTAAGGGAGAGATAGTGTTATCTCTTGCTATATGAGTTGAACATTTTAGAAACATCTTGTCTCCTTATAATAGGAACTTAAATGTTTGTATAACAAAGAGTCTGAAAGGAATAGGTATTTAAAGATAACCCTTTACAGTGTTGCATCTGTAACACAGATAAGAATTTGTTGAGGGGCTGAGGATGTAGCTCAGTGGCACCACACCTGCCTTACAAGTGCAGGGTCTTGAGTTTGATCCCTGGTATTGGAAAAAACGTTGAGGGACCTACTGTGTGCCAATTATATTCTAGGCACTGAAGGATATTCATTGTAGAAAGTTTAATAAAACTGTAAGAAATTGTCATGAAATTATAATCATTCTAATTCTCATTTATTATATCTCTCTCTTTTTTGGGGGGGGTACTGGGGATTGAACTCAGGTCCTTGAGCTTGTGCAGCAGGCGGCAAAACCACTGAGCTAAATCCCCAGCCCCTTCATTTATTATATCTCTTAAAGCTATTTTTATATATATATATATATATACACAAATTGCAGAGTATTCTTCATATATAGCATTCTATCCTGTGTTTATTTAACATAATGTGACATATGTCGTTGAATGATTTTGAAAACTTTTTTTTTTTTTGTACCGGGGATCGAACTCAGGATTTTGAGCTTGCAAGGCAGGCATGGTGCCACTGAGCTAAATCATCCCTGGCCCTTTTTGTTTTTTGTTTTTTTGAAACAGAATCTTCACTATATGGTTGAGGCTGGCCTTCAACTCACTGTGTAGCCCAGGTTGGCCTCAAACTCATGACAATCCTCCTGCCTCAGCCTCCTGAGTGCTAGGATTACAGGTGTGCACCACCATGCCTGGCTAAAAACATGGTTTCTAATGATAGTGGCTTTTTTTCTTTCTTTCTTTTTTTTTCTCCTTTTTGCAGTATTAGAGATTGAACAGGCTCTGGCCTGTGTGCTGAGTTATGTTCAGTCCTTTTTTGTTTTTATTTTGAGACAAGATCTTGCCAAGTTGCCCAGGCTGGGTTTGAAGTTGGACTCCTCTCATCTCAGCCTTTTATAATCCTGGAATTACAAGTGAGTGCTACAACGCTTGACTAGGCATTTCATTTTTATAGCCAGACCTTGATTTTTCCCATTGTTGAAAGTTTAGGTTGGTTTCTTTTTTTTTTTTTTTGTATCGGAGATTGAACTCAGGACCTTGTGCTTGTGAGGCAGGTGGGAGAACCACTGAGCTAAATCCCTGGCCCTAGGTTGGTTTCTTATGTGTGTGTCATGCTGATTGAGCCTCGTACCTTATGCATTGTAAGCATGTTCTCTACTACTGAGCTGCACAACCCACCCATGCATCCATTTCTGATTTTTTAAATTAGTATTTTGTGAAACATGTAGTTGGAGGAAAAAAGGAAAAAGAATGGTTACAAAATGAAGCAATTGTTGCAAAGGGGTGAACTAGAGGCTAAGTTAAATTTTGGGAAACTTGAGAGAAGTTGAGATGCGCTAACTGGTAAAAGAACACATTCTTGCATTACCATGTTTTCTGAATGGCTTCAGGGGTTGCTGTGTCTCTGGGATGATGGGATTATGGTTTGATGTTATCACTCACCCCCAAGTCTCAGTTTCTTAAGTAAAGGTTAAAATTAGAATCTGCAGTGCCGGGGATTTAGCTCAGTGGTTTCGCCGCCTGTTGTGCAAGGGCAAGGACCTGAGTTCGATCCCTGGTACCAAAAAAAAAAAAAATTAGAGCCGCATGTGATAACATTAGCTATAAAACCAACATGTTTGGTATGCATTTTGAATTATGGCTTGGAACAAAATAAAAATAATAAAGCTCTTCATATATATTCTTTTTTTTTTTTTTTGGTACTGGGGATCAAACTCAGGACCTTCCGCTTTTGAGGCACGTGCGGTGCCACTGAGCTAAATCCCAGGCCCCTCTTCATATATATTCTAAAAAGCTGCTGAGCTTGATTTTACCTTAGATCATCCAAGTCCTTACAGAACCAAGCCAACCATAACATATGGAACCATTAAGACTAGGGGGAAATAAGGATGGACCTATTTTCCTAAAATGAATCAAATTTATTCTTCTTTGTGGCATAGTATTACTCCATTGTGTATAAATGCCACATTTTCTTTATCCATTCAGAGAATGGACACTTAGATTGTTTAAATTGTTGGCCGGGGATTTAGCTCAGTGGTTCCAGCATCTGCCTTGCAAGTACAAGGTCCTGAGTTTGATCTCCGGTACCAAAAAAAAAAAAATTGTTAAATTCTTTCCCTGCAGCCTAACAGTGGCTGCTTGTTATAAGGTAGTGATGGTTCCCATAGTGCCAGCAGTTCTGGAAGTTTATTAATTATGTATAGCTCATGCCAAACACAAGTGATATAGCACATACCAGGTGGTTACATTTTGTAACCTTCTTTTAAAAATGGGATTTAGCTCAGTGGTTCCGCCGCCTGCCTCACAAGCGGAAGGACCTGAGTTCGATCCCCGGTACCAAAAAAAAAAATTGCATCTCATGATGTTTGTGGGTCCTCTTGGGAAAGAGAAGTACTTATTTGAAATTAATAATTACCTTTAGTGGCAGTATTTTATTGTACTTTATTGGCATTGAATGTCATCTTTCAACCAGCTTAGAATTAAAAAGAAAAAAATAACCGCAGCTAGTGGAGGCTCTTGTTTGAACTTGTTATCACTGTGGACTCCGCACAGTCTGTGCCTTGTGAGTTGGACTTGAAAAGAATAAGCTGAAGTAAATGAAAACCCTGGTAAGGAAGGATACTTTGGTACAATGGCTATTTTCTCCATTCAGGTGACATATTTGACAGTAGGTTTGCTAGTTACATCTGAAACTAGAGGATTTTAAAAATGTAGAAAACCTGTTGGATTCTCTTTTATTACTTCACTTTAAAAAATATGTTATATCCTTAATATGGAAAATTATTGTTGATACTTACAAGAGGCCTTTCTAACTGTTTGGGTCTTCAGTTAATTGACAGTTGCAAGCACAGGAAATAGATAGCAAGTAGCTCTCTGGGAGTGCCTCGAGCCTGCTGTGGCTTCTTGTAACCTGATGAAATCAGCAGTGAAATAAATTAAGGCACTACTATTCATTTATTAGAAAAAAATTTTGGCCAGGTGTGATGGGGCATGGCTGTAATCCCAGGACTTGGGAGGCTGAGGCAGGAGGATCACCATGAGTTCAAGGGCAGCCTGAACTACATAGTGAAACCTTATCCCCAAAAAAACAAAAAAGAAAAGAAAAACATTTTAAGGCTATATAAGTAGGCTATACCTATTTATATGCATGTGTATGCTTGTATCTACAGACTTGTCCTTGTATTTAAATTTTAAAGAAACAGACATGTTATTTATATAAGTTGTAAGATATACCTTCTAAAAATAAGCAAAACATTTGAAGATTAAGAAAAATTAATCAGTACAATTGTGTTTTATTTCTAGTGTCTACAGAAGCCCAACCTGACCACAGACACCAAGGACAAGGAGTACAAACCCCACGATATTCCCCAGAGGCAGTCTGTGCAGCCCTCAGAAACATGTCCCCCAGCCCGACGAGCAAAACGTATGAGAGCGGAGGTGAGAGCCTCATGAGGTGGCTGAGAAGGAATTGTTGAGGTCGGGGGCCAAATGGCTGTCACACTGGCTGCTCTTCATGGTGTCCTCTTTGTGGATTTGAACCTTATTCATCTCACAAGGGGATGCTTGGCGTATTCCAGCAGTTACACTTGGGGTGGGGGTGGGGGTGTGCCAGCAAAGGGATAAGGAGTGGAAATCTTTCTGGGTTTGTGCTGCCTGGAAAGACCACTGCTTTGTTGTTATGGTCAAAACCTCAGCTGGGGATTTAGCTCAGTGGTGCTGCCGCCTGCCTTGCAAGCACAAGGTCCCGAGTTTGATCCATGGTACCAAAAAAAAAACACAGAAATTTTTTGGGGCCAGGGATTTAGCTCAGTCGTTTTGCCGCCTGCC
>NW_004624807.1:8048960-8059402 GCF_000247695.1 Heterocephalus glaber
CATGCCATGCAAGGACAAGTCCTGAGTTCAATCCCTGGTACCAAAAAAAAAAAAGACACACTTTGTAAGACAGAACATTGCGGCTCAGTTATAAGTCCAAACAGTCATTATATAGGTAGGTCATTAAACAAAGTATCTGTAGTTCTGGTAGTCCTCTTCCTGAATGTCTCTAGTTGGGCTCTTGTGGCTGCCTGGATGTCCTGAATCCATTCAGAGCTTTACCTTTCATGGTCATTTTCACTTTGGGGGGAGAGCCAGAAGTCACAGGTGTCAGATCTAGTTAATAAGGTAGATGAGAATATACCATAGTGTTTTTACAAGCCTGCTTTTTCCACTGTTGGATGACATCCAGCAGCAGAATTCACTGTATATTGGATCATACCTTGTAAAGACACTCTTGAAGAGGACTTCCAGAACTGCTTCAGAAAGTGGCAAGAACAATGGGATATGTGTGTAAAATGAATACTTCTTTCTCGTTACAAGAAGCATTCATGTATCTGACAATTTTTTTTTAAGGCTATGAATATTAAAATAGAACCAGAAGAGACTACAGAAGCCAGAACTCATAATCTGAGACGTCGAATGGGTTGTCCAACTCCAAAATGTGAAAATGGTAAGAGAATTTATCCCTGAATAAGAAAGAAAAAGTAAAGAAGTAAAAGTAACTATTTGTTAAATTAAGTAGACATTACTCACTGAGTTGGGCTTTGAGAAATAAAATCTTACGTGTCACTGTCATTGTTCTCATAGTTAGTTGGCCATTGGGAAAGAGAAACAAACATGCTTACTAGGAATATAGGTGAATTTCTGAGACGTAACAAGTTGGTTCTTTGAAATTTAGTCCAATGCATTCATTGCAAAATGGCGATTGAAAGTATAGATATCTTTGATTATCTCATAGATTTGTTTCAGGCAAGGCAGAGAGAGAGAGAGAGAGAGAGAGATTGCAAGTCTGAATTTTTCTAAGTGACTGAGAGGTAGATTTAGGATTCTCTTAGGAGATATCCTGTATGCTAAATAGGAGGCATATGCAAATGAAGAAGTCATTGAAATTAGCTCTTAAAGATAAGTGAATTAATGGAAAGGCAGTACAGTGTAGTGGGAAGTAATAACATGAATCTGAATACTGGTTCAACTACTAACTAGTTGTATGTATGACCTTAGAGATTTCTTTTTTTTTTTTTTTTCTGGTACCAGGGATCGAACTCGGGACCTTGCGCTTGCGAGGCAGGCAGTGGCACCACCGAGCTAAATCCCCGGCCCTAGATTTCTTTTTTTTTAATTGAAAAAAGTTTTATTAGTATGGGTTTGCAGTACATGATGATTATTCATTCATTTTGTCTTTTAACATCAGTTTTTTAAATATTTGAAATGGGGTTTGTTGTGAAGGAGTAAATAATTTATAGAAGCTTTAGGTGTAGCGCAGTAGTTAATAACCAAAGTTTTAACCAATTTTAGCCAAATTGTCAGTCTCTGGAACTGGGAAGTTAGAGACCAGAAAGTTGAACAGGAAATCATCTTAGATCTTGGAGAGAAATGTGTAATGTGGAGCAGGTCCGGTCAATGAACTGTTAGTCTCTCAGTCATCACGATTCCATCCTTATCTGCTGTGTCTGGGTCTTAGGGAAGGAAACTGTTAGCCCCTGTTCCAAAGGCATACAAACTTGAGCAACATGTACATACCACCTCTTGGAATTTAATCGAAGTGAGAGTGCATTTTATCATGAAGCAGCCAGCATTGAGTCCTTGAATATGGTGACACTGGTCCTGCTGTGATGAAGACAAGTGTGCAATTAGATTTGTGTACAGTGTGTGCTGTGGAAGGGAGGCGATGAGATGAGGGAGGAAGCAGAGGAAAGCACAGTGCAGAATGAGCTGACTTTGGATTGCCTCCTGCAGAGAAAGAAATGAAAAGTAACATCAAACAAGAACCCTTTGAGAAGAAAGATTATATTGTAGAGAGTGAGAAGGAAAAGCCCAAGAGTCGATCTAAAAAAACCACCAATGCTGTGAGTTGACATCTCTTTTTCTCCTTTCCCCATTTCTTCTTTTCCTCATTCCATTCCTTTCTTTCAGCTCCTTTGCCCCAAGCTTATACTTGGATGCTTTACTGAGGAGTGGCTATCTTAGGTGTGACAACAACTAAAAAGATTCTTCAAGTCAGTTTATAGTACTATCAGTTTGTAAAGGAGGAAGTGCCTGATTACATTGTGAAGAGGATAGTAACATCTGGGTAAGGGGACACAGTTTAGCACAGAATAGCGATGAGTGTCATAGGCATAATTGTTCATAAACCACTAGCCCACCCCTGGAGGAACTGAAAGCTAGATCAAAAACCAGCACAGTTGGTATTTTTCAACTACCCAATTAGCAAAGGAAAGGAAATTGATGGAATGAAAAGGAAAAGGAATCAGGCATTAGTTGTGAGGATATGGCAGGGTTGGGGAGCTGGTCACTCAAAGCTTGAGGACATTAGAAAGGGGCTGGTGGCCCGTCTTCATCTGTCTTGTCCCTTCTGAGAGCTTTTCATCTCAGAATTAGAAGGTGGTTTTTTTGGGGGGGAGGGCTTAGATTTTTAAAAAATCAGTGCATAATGATTACGTTCATCATGAGTTGGCACTAGACATAACACATCTTAGTTTCTACCTCCCTTCCTTATCTCTCTTCCCTGGAATTAGAAGTAATTCTAATTGAATTTTTTTTTTTTTTTTTTTTTTTGGTACTGGGGATCGAACTCGGGGTCCTTACACTTGCAAGGGAGGCGGCGAAACCACTGAGCTAAATCCCCGGCCCTTGAATGTATTTTTTATAAATATCATCTCTGCCCCTTTCTCTCCATATACATGCATGCATGCACAGATACAATCACAAAATTGGCAGAGCCCATGTTTTTATTTCCCACAATAAAGAGGCTAAAAAGGTGAAATTCCCTGTCAGCTGAATTTTCAGCTTTTTATTGAGTGATGTTAGCTTGCTGGGGATTGCATAAGAAAGTACCACAGATTGGTTGGCTTGAATAACAAATTTCTTTGCAGTTCTGTGGCCTGGGAAGTCTGAGATGTAGGTGTTGGTAGGGTTGCTTTCTTCTAAGGCCAGCTTCTTTCTCCTTGGCTGTAGATGACTGTCTTCTCCATTCTTTACTCTCTGTCCGTATCTATGTCCTAATCTCATAAGGACACCCATGATAGTGGAGTAGGCCCACCCTAATGACCTATTTTATCTTAATTCTTTAAAGGTCCTTTCTACAGATATAGTCACATTCTGAGGTACTAAGGGTTAGGACTTCAAAATAGGAATTTTGAGGGAATACAGTTCAACCCATATCAGGTAAAGAACTATGCATTATCACTGGGTATTTGGGAAACTCCTTAGCCATGACCTCTTATTTAGAATTCAGAGTGGTGGCTTAATGGTCGACACTTAATGTTAAATGAATTCTTTCTTTTTATATAAGGCAAAATTGAATCTTTCTTCCTAAATTCTACTTCTAGTTAAACTGGTAATTTATTACTAACACCTTACTATTCTAGAAGCCTGTCTTTAAACTACCAAAAACTGTCTGTTTAACACATTCCCCTGGCTTAATCACCGGCAGTACACATACGGCTGTCTCATTGGACAGTTTGTACCACCTGATGGGACTGTCCCATGCTGGCTGATGGAACAGTCATGAATGTATTGCCACTAGCTCAGAGCCACCTGGCAGCAAGACACAAATTTCGGCTCTGTTGTGAATGTGTCATATAGCAATTGAGAAAGCTGGAACACACCTTAGAGTCAGAGGTGCATGTGTTATAATCTTTATAAAAGGTGAACTCTTTGAAGCAGCAGAGAATATTTTAGATCCATTTCATCCTTTGAATTTTACAGTATCAATTAAGAGCTCATCTTCCTTTGTTCTCTGTGCGTTTTCATTGCTGCAGGTGGACCTGTATGTCTGTCTCCTGTGCGGCAGTGGCAATGATGAGGACCGGCTTCTCTTGTGTGATGGTTGTGATGACAGTTACCATACCTTTTGCTTGATCCCACCTCTCCATGATGTTCCCAAGGGGGACTGGAGGTGTCCTAAGTGTTTGGCTCAGGTAAGAATTAATGACAGAGGTAGGTAGCATTAGAAAATATCCTTCAAAGCATTTTTCTCTGCCTGCGGGTTTTAGATTTGGCAGTGGATAATAATGAAGCCCATGAACAAAACTGAGCTGGACCTGAGTAAGAAAAGGGTCCTGGAGAGGGGTAGGTGAGAGGCAGAAAAAAATGTTTTAATCCTTACACTATTGATGTTTTTAAAAATTTTCATTGGAAAAAGCATTACATGCTCTTTGCAAGAATTCTTTTTTTGGGGGGGGCGGGTACCGGGGATCGAACTTGGGTCCTTGCGCTTGTGAGCTAAATCCCCCTGGCCCTCTTTGCAAGAATTGTTAAACATGGGCGGGGGATTTAGCTCAGTGGTTCTGCCGCCTCACAAGCACAAGGTCCCAAGTTCGATCCCTGGTACCAAAAAAAAAAATTCTTAAACACTGAATAATTTAAAACAGAGGTATGATTTCACATGGATAGCCATTGTTAATATATATTTATACTTTTTTCTACTGTAAACAGATTGAATTGCATTACATAAGTAATTTTAGTTGTCTAATTTTTTAGTTTATTTTCATGTAACACTGAGCTTACTGATATTTTTAGTAAAATCTGAAAAGGATTTTAATATAGATTATTCTGTAGTATGAAACAGTCAGAATAGTACTACATTTGTGTTGTGGTGAGATTGTAGTAGTAAAGGCTGGATGTGGTGGCACTTGCCTATAATCCTAACACTCAGGAGGCTGAGGCAGGGAGGGTTGCCATAAGTTGGAGGCCAGCTTGAACTATGAAGCAAGACCCCCCCCTCCAAAAAAGAGGAGAAGTTTATATTGAATAAAAAGGTTTTAGTACTTCTCCATAAGAATGCCCCTCCTCGTGAGAGATGATTAGACAGGGGACAAGGCAAAAGGGCCATGGGTGTTAGATGAATTAAATGGTTAATGCCTGTAGCGAGGGTGACTTAACAGTGGGTGTGGGTATTCAAATCCATTGGCTCAGTGTGATCTTGGGCAGGGTGTAATACCCCTCCCTCTTAACCTCCAGTGTTTTGTTTTTTATGGCATTAGATTGTAATCAGATATTGCTAGGGTGACAGCCATTCTGTTTTTATCAGGTGTTTTGCCTCCATTTTGGTCTATTTTATACATTGGGTGTTGATTTTATAGATTTAATGTTCAGAAGGATGCCATTCCTCTCATTTTCATTATGGAAATACTATTTGATCCTGAAAGAAGCCAAAGGTTTAGGTTGTCTCTGTGTAAATGTTTAACTTATGTACTCGGTTAGGGCTGTTAAAATAGATACTTAATTTGCTCAGTAGCAAATAAAATGTATTTCATTTGCTCAGTAAAACAACATCCTTTTTAGGCAGGTGTATTTTTCTAATGTAGACCTCACATAGAAGTAAAATAAGTAAATGAAAATGATTTTATCTGTTCTTTTGACAGTTGACCATATAATTGGCCTTTTCAGGTATCATGTAGAACACAAATTTACTTTTTTGTTTGCAGGAATGTAGTAAGCCACAAGAAGCATTTGGCTTTGAACAAGCAGCCAGGGACTATACCCTTCGTACTTTTGGAGAAATGGCAGATGCGTTCAAATCTGATTACTTCAACATGCCAGTCCATGTATGTACATATTTGCTGCTTTGATTTAGGATTTTAATACTTTTGGAGAAACGTACACCTGAAGGTAGATTTCAGTTGAGCCTCACACTTTGATTATGTAGAATGAAACTTCTAATATGTTTAGTGGTATTAAAATTCTGTAGTACTGTACTTTAAATTATGTTCTGATTTTTTTATTCAAGGGTTTCACTAGAGATGGCTCTTTTCACACAAATTGCACACAACAGTGATATAAGACCAGTAAAAAATTACCAACAGTCCTTTCAGCACAATTTAAGTAGTTTTTTTATTTTATTATTTTTTTAGTATGTAGTAAGTTTATTTTATTTATTTATTTTTTGGTACTGGGGATCGAACTCGGGTCCTTTCGCTTGCACAGCAGGCGGCGAAACCACTGAGCTAAATCCCCGGCCCTATAGTAATTTTATTGACGATGGAGGGGCAGTAGCAGAACAGGGAGAAGGGCAAAGAGGTGGGGCATAACACATGTAATTTAAAGAAAACTTCACAGGCCAGGGATTTAGCTCATTGTCACCGTGCCTACCTTGCAAGTGCAAGGTCATGAGTTTGATCCCCAGTACCAAAAAAAAAAAAAGAAAAAAGAAAACTTCACAAAATTTCTTTTTAAATTTTTTGGTGTTTTGAGACAGGGTCTCACATACAATTTAGGCTGAGCTTGAACTCACTATGTAGGCCAGGCTGGCCTCGAACTCATGGTGATTCTTCTGCCTCTGCCTCCCGAGTTCTGGGATTACAAGCATTCACCACCACACTGGGCTCACAAAATTTGTTGAATGACTGCTATGTTCCAGGCAGTGTACTATGCCTTGGGAACACATGTATTATATATTATTATGTAATCCTAAATTACTGTTGAAAATTTCAGAACAAGATATCATTTTTAATTCTTAGTCACTTAGAAGCATAAGTATGATTCATTCAGCATTTAATAGTTCATCAAATGAGTACACCAAAATTAAATACTTTCCTACAGTAATTCTGGATATTTAAGCTCCGCTTTTCCTTAGTACTAATGCTGTAACAAATACGTCATGCATGTAGATCTCTTTAATTGGATTATCTTCTTGGATTAGTGAGGTCAGATGAATGTATTTGTCTCTTATCCCATCCCGATAGCTGTATCAACTTATGGAATCCTCACAGTACATTAGCAAACCTATTTTCCCTAACATGCCTAACGTTTACTGTTAAATGTTTACTTGCTAATGGGCTTAAATTTAAACTCCATTTGAATTTTTAGTTTCTTTGATTCCTGCATCATAGTATTTCCTCATAAATTTTCTTAACCATGTCACCTCTTCTTTGGTTGGCTTTTTTTTCCTTTTTAAAGATGACCACATTCATTTATATATATTTAAGTTATCTCTGGACTCAAATCAGATTGACAGATCTTTGACAATTTGGTGACTCTTTATTTTAAGACCTACTGCTGCAAAGTACCTGATCTTTGTATTCATAACCTGCGCCCTGTCTTTTCATTGTTTGTCTACAATACGCTCAGCCAGGTCTAGTGGAAAGGATAGAAGGATGGACCTGAATAATGTGTTCAAAAACATCATTCGAACACGGCTAACCATTATTGCTATGCAGTTGCCAAGCAAGTTGTATACTACATTTCTGAAACATTTCCAATTTGTAAATATCAACATTTTACTTTCCTTGGCTCCCTTTTACTACTGTGGCCACAATGGTATTGCCGCCTGCCTCGCAAGTGCAAGGTCCTAAGTTGGATCCCTGGTACCAAAAATAAAAACAAAAAACCGAAACAAAACATACAACTGTGGCCAGGTTTGTGATAGAAGAAAATGAATTTGTAATTCTTTTTTGTTGTTGTTGTTTGTTTTTTTTCTTTTTGAGACAGGGTCTTGCTATATGTAGTTTAGGCTGGCCTTGAGCTGACTATGTAGTCCAGGCTGTGCTCAAACTCACAGTGATTCTCCTGTCTCAGCCTCCCAAATGCTGAGGTTATAGGTGTGCACCTCCACACCCAGCAGAATTCTTAGTTCTTTTTAGTTATTCTTTTTCTTTCTTTTTGTTTGTTTTGATTTGCTTCTTAGAAAATCCTTCGAGATGTTGCTTGAATTGTCTGGAATCAATTGTGGACCATTACAGACAGAATTTTTCTTTAGAAAGCCACTCTGTGATTCTTGTCTCTTAACTAATTTACCAAGTCAGATTGGTCACAGGCAGTTTGTGAAAGAGTGAAAAAACTCATTTTTCCCCTCTTCATTATATTTCCAGATGGTTCCCACAGAGCTGGTTGAGAAAGAATTTTGGCGACTGGTAAGCACTATTGAAGAAGATGTCACAGTGGAATATGGAGCTGATATTGCTTCAAAGGAATTTGGCAGTGGCTTTCCTGTCCGAGATGGAAAAATCAAACTTTCACCTGAAGAAGAGGTAGGCCCAAGCTGGGGGCCACTTTTAGTTTATGGGGGAGCTCTGCATTAGAAGCTGCAGTCAGCATATCCTTGATGTGAAGGATATAATATGGGATTAATGGTAGCTCCGTGGGCATGGGGGCCCATGCCTGGAATTCCAGCTCTTTGGAGGCCAAGGCAGAGGGATCATAAGCTCAGGGCCAACCTGGACTACGTAGTGGCTCCTATTACAAAAAAACCTTTTACAAGATGTAAAAAACAAACAAAACAACCTTACCTGTTAAAAATAAAAGCCCATGTAAGTGGGTTGGAAATTGAGTTATTTATTGAAATTCTGTTTGATCAGCTTGATGTAATTTATGATTACTTTCAGCAGATCTTTACTTAACCACACTTTTCGCCGATTTCAAGAAAAGTTGACTAGTGCTAATTCCCACTACATTGTGGTGACAAGGGAAAATTACTTAACCATCTTTTTTTTTTTTGGTACCAGGGATCAAACTCAGGTCCTTGCTCTTGCGCAGCAGGTGGCGAAACTACTGAGCTAAATCCCCAGCCCATCTAGGTTCTCTTCTCATTGGAGAAAGACTATCCATCTATTCCTATTATTTTTATTTTTCTCTTTATTAATAATTTGAGCTTGAGTGTCTGATTTACTTCATGTAATATTATTCATTTTCCTACAGAGGACTGAAGTTTTTCTTTGTGGCAGAGTAGTACTCAATTGTCTGTAAATACCACATTTTCTTTTTTTTTTT
Organism: Heterocephalus glaber; assembly: GCF_000247695.1. The sequence goes on from NW_004624807.1 coordinate 8,057,832, forward strand.
TCCTTTTCCCTTTTTTTGGTACCAGGGATTGAACCCAGGTCCTTCTGCTTGTGAGGCAGGAGGCGGAACCACTGAACTAAATCCCCGGCCCCGCATTTTCTTTACCCATTCATCTGTTGATGGACATACAGGCTGCTTCCAAGATTATTTAACTATATATAATGAATTGTGCTGCTGTAAACATGGGTATACATGAATTACTCTAATGTGACAGTCTTAACTCTTTTTGCAAAGATACCTAGAAAGGGAATAGCTGGGTCAAATGGAATATCTAGTTTTTGAGGAATTTCCACCATGGTACTATGGAAATAACTTAGCACAGTATACATTCCCACCAATAATGTAGAAGGGTTCCTTTCCCCCATAGCCTCACCAACATGGGTCTAGTGTTTTTCGTACCCACCAACTCATAGAAAGATTTTTTTTCCCTATCCTGCTAAGAGGTAATTTTTTTTTTTTTTAAATCTAACATTCACAGAAAAGTACATAATCGTATAGCGTGATGAATTTTTACAAACAGAGCACACCCATGTAACCAGCACTAGAACAAGAAATAGCACTTTCCCAACCCTCTAGAAGATCTCCTATTGCCCTCTCCTTAACTGGTTTTCCTCCTTTTGAGGGGGGGCCACTATTTGTAGCCCAGGCTGGCCTCATACTTGCAGTATCTTCCTGCCTCAGCCTCCCAAGTGCTGGGATTATAGGCATGTGTTACCATGCCCAGCATGCTTTCTCTCTTTCAAGAGGTGCTAACTCTGCAGGACAGCCACTGTGTTAGTTATTTTTCTCGTTGCTGAGATGAAATATCCAACACCCAAAGTTAAAGGGAAAAGGGTTTATTTAGCTCACAGTTTGTAGAGATTTTAGTCTATAATTGGCTGGCTCCAAGACAAAGTGGCATGTGACAAGAGGGGCAACAGTTTATGGCGGCAAAAGCAACAAGGGAATTTAACCTCTTGTATTTCTGCCCTTTTTATCCTATCCAGTCTACTTAGGTGGGTAGCACTCACGCCCTTAATCCTAGTGCCCTTGAGCCTAGCATTGCACGTGAATCAGTCACACACTCTAGATTCCACCACCTCTGAAAAAGCCCCACCTACGACTGAATGAGGTTTTGGGGGACAGCTCGGCACAGCCATAACAGCCACCATATTGACTTCTAAGATCATGGATTTAGTTTGCCTATGTTTGTGTTTGTTTATTTATTTATTTATTTATTGGTACATTTTAGGTATACAGTACATTTACATTTATCGTTGGGTGTTTGTACCTGTACATGATGTATCTTAGTTCTTATTTTTTTCCCCATTACCTGTGCGCCCTTCACCCCCACCACCTTTCCTTATTTACATAGACTTTGTTTCCTTTTTTTTTTCTTTCTCATAATTTTTCCTTTCCCTTCTTCCCTTTCCCCTTCCCCTCCCGCCACCCCTCCACCTTTGGACCTTTTCCTATTTCAAATTAGGAGTTACTCGTTTTAATCATTTTCATCCTTATTTACACTTTCAGTTTCTCACACTAGAGATACTATTTGGTATTTACACATGTATGTCCTGTTTATTTCACTTAAG